>JAUZSX010312471.1:0-12182 GCA_034780655.1 Idiosepius hallami | reverse complement strand
AACACATTTAATACATCAGCTAGTACATATAGCCCACGGGAATAAAACTTCAGATAGCAAGCAATATCTATCACTATTTTTTCTTAATTCTACTTTTATTTCTTTCAAAACACATATTAAACGGAAGATTTCTCTTTCCTGTTTTTTTTTTTATCTATTAATGTATTCTATATTAAACATTGAAAGAATAATGGAAAATATTGGGAATAATGATTTTTTTAAAACTAAGAATCATTTCTTCGAAAACAAATAGAAGGCATGCTGGGAAGTGAACAACTTCCGGCTGATGATCATATTAAAAACACCAGGAACCTATCAAGTTTTTTTTTGTTTTTTTCCCTTTAACATTACGAAAAATTCAAATTCAATTTTTATGTATTAAAAGACCCCTTAAAAAAAGAATGCACCTGATTTTACTTAAAGAATTATTGACTTGTGAAATGCAAGTGAAAAATAATCAGTTTTTAGAATAGTTAAGTATATTTTACCTTAAAATATTGTATTATTATTTTTTTCTCATACAAACTAGATTTCAAATAAGTTTATTAATTAACTACTTTAGGAAAAAACTATAGAAATGAATTCAAAAGAGAAATGCATTAGAAATGAATCTAATATAAAAAAGCATTAGAAGTGAATTTCATATCAATATAAGAATTAATAATTAGTAGGGCTAAGACAATATGCAATGTAAAAAAAATAGACAAATCGTCAATTGAGAACTTTGTTAAATGAGTCCATATTTTTTAAGCTCATAACAGTGTTGTTGAGGTACAGGAACTGTACACGCCATTTTTCTAAGAAAGAGTGCCATAGAGAGTTACCTGATATTGTATTTACTTGTGTTCTACCCCGAACATTCTTAAAGAGTTCTGAAAGTTAATAACTCCCCGGAGACATTTATGTAACCAAGTGGGTGTGACTTCGCAAAGTACTTGCCGTGAACCACACAACGACAACACTTAGGAAAATATGAAGTATACAAAAAGAAAACAAGAAAAAACACACAAAAAATAGTTTTTCTCAAGTTTAGGGTCCTTAACAGTGTTTTTAATTACTTACATGCATATAGTTTTCTTTCGAGATTGCACTTACATTATATCCCACATCACCTTTTCTCCCATTCTTCTTATTATTATTATTTTTCTTCTGTATTGTCTTCTTTTCTTCTTCTTCTACATATCTTCTTTTTTCTTCTTCATCGTCTTCTTCTTCTTCATCGTCTTCTTTTTTCTTTTTCCTCGTCTTCTTTTTTCTTCTTCCTCTTCATTGACTTCTTTTTTCTTCTTCTTCATCGTCTTCTTTTTTCTTCTTTTTCTACATCGTCTTTTTCTTCTGCTTCATTGTCTTCTTTCTTCTTCTTCATCATCATTTTTTTCTTCTTCCTCATCTTCTTTCTTCTTCATCATCATCTTTTTCTTCTTCTTCATCGTCTACTTTTTTCTTCTTCTTCATCTTATTTTTCTTCTTCTTTAACGTCTTCGTTTTTCTTCTTCTTCTTCATCGTCCTCTTCTTCAGTGTCTTCTTCTTCATCGTCTTCTTCTTCATCATCGTCTTCATTCTCTTCATCGTCTTTAACATCTTCTTTCTCATTTTTTCGTCTTCCTATCTATTTGGATTTTTTGTTTGTTATTTGTTCTGTTTACGATATATTAACCTTGATAGGTCATTTAATGTCATTAACAACAGTTTTTTGATAAACGTTCTCTTTTTGTCCATACTTAATTATTGAATAACACAATGTTATATCTATCTATCTATCTATCTATCTATCTATCTATCTATCTATCTATCTATCTATGTATCTTCAATTTATCTAACTAATTTTTTTCACATAAGCCTATGACCCTTTTTGTGAGTTGTTGATCGATCTCTTGCTCTCTATATTTACGTATATGTTCTTTATTTCTTGATGTATTAGCCTCCATGAAATCTAATCCATAAAATCGTAGTAGGCATTTTCTGTATTCTGGCGCATTTTATACAATAATACTTATCATTCTAACTCAGCAAGAGAAACTCATAGAGAATGCACCTGTGCCGATGAATTAATAATGATTCCCATTAGGCACAAAGATGAAAGTTTCGGGTTTCAGATTTTATCAAAACCACATTTTAGTATTCTCAAGATGTGGTCCTCTTCCTACTCACCGATTTCCTTTTTGTGTTTTTTTCATGATGAATCGAACCCGACTCTTTGGTCTGATTTAGAAACATAGCCGTTAATATAAAGAAAATGCAAGTAAGTAAAGCAAGCCAATTACTCAAAGAAAGGATTATGAATAAAAAGAAAAAATAGGATTATGTTGGAAAATCAAAAAAAAAATTGTGGCTATATAAACTTAAGCAGTAATACCTCAATATACAACGGCCTGAAATGACGAATTTCTAAACACAACGAGTTAAATTATTGACTGAAGAAACGGTGGATATATTTAAAAGTGACGAGGTATTATATTTACTTGGTGTGCACCAACCCAAGTTTGGCACAAGGTCATTTTACGGGCTCTTACCCGGGCTTTTTACATTCGGTGTTACCCTTCACCTAGATAAGGTGCTTTCCCGAGTTAAAGAGCCCCATCTGCCCAAGGTTGCTAAAGTGAAAGTAATGGTTTTAACTGGGATTTGAACTTGCGTAATACGATTCCAGAGCCTGAGCTTTTACCAATGCTCCACTGTCACTTCCTAAAAGTCACGTGGTATGTTTAGAAATGATTTTTGCCAATATTTGTCAATAGACGTAAAGTTTGATATAGGGGTTATTAGGAACTGTGACATATATTCACTTTGTTTCTAAGCAGGAAAATAGCCCCTAAGGAGTAAAACGTGAAACATTGGATGGTTGCGGTAAGGGTTGTATGCTCCCTAAGAGCCACCAGGCTTCTTGGCTTCACAGATCTTTTGAAAATCTTACCAAAATAATTAATTATTAGGATTAACTAGAAATTAATTATTACATTTTTTACGTTGAAAAATACATCTATCAATCCATCTCTATATCTGCCTATCTCTTTATGTCTTTTTCTGTCTCTCTCTATTTATATATATACACACACACACGCACACACACACACACATATATATATATATATATATGTTGAAATAAACATCTATCGATCCATCTCTATGTCTTTCTATCTCTCTGTGTCATTCTCTCTATATATATATATATGTGTGTGTACTTATATATATATATATATACATATATATATATATATATATATATAAAGTCTATATATATATATATATATATATATATAAAGTCTTTAATCAAAACCTCTAGTTTGTTGCGGGGCACTAGTTGTATCTTTTAGGGTGAAAGAATTGCAAGACGCATTCCCATTCTGCTATGTGGCTAATCACGGCACTGATTGCGGACTTATTGGACCCACTTTGTGTATAGTTACGTTGGTCATTGGAGTTGTAATATAACTGCAGTTTACACAAATTAATTTCGCCTTATAAAAAATTACGGGATTTTTTAATATATTTTAGTATTACAAAATATACAGATAAAAATGACGTATGTACGTTTGCGTTTCTGTGCATTCGTCTCTGTCCCCATAAGTGTCTTCGTCCTTACGGCTAATTCATCAGGTATTATGCATAATTACCATAAAATTAGTTTCTCTGAAAATAAAAAAAAGTTGTTATATGGACGACAATCCGGAAATCATAAAATTATTTAATTAATTCAATTTCAATTTAAATAGAAATTGTCCGCGGTTATTTTTTAATATAATTATAATTAATTCTGTTTTATAGATTTGGAAAATATCTTGGTATAATTTGTTTTCATTTGCATCGAAACAAAATATTGTATAATGAAATAATTCATCCTCATTCTTTAGATTTTGGCAGACTCTCAAAAATATTTTGCAACAAGCATTTCAAAATAACTAAAATAAAATAATGGGAAAGATTTAGTTTGTATTTGACTACAATAAAGCGAAATTAATGTAATTTTGGGTTGGAAACATTCGGAGAAGGCGAAGAAGAATAAAAAAAATGGAAAGAAAAAACTGTTTGAATTTGTTGGAATGAAAAATGCGAAACTGAAATTCTAATCACGGGAAGTGATTAATAGAAAGGGCGGGAACGATAGAAATGAAATTAGGAATTTGATTTCTTCAATTTTAAATGGAAACTTGATGCAGTGGTGTAGCAGGTGCTGGAGTGTTTTCTGCTTTTAAAATATTGCAGATTTGATAAGAGATCTGATTAGAATCAACGTAAAGACAAAGAAAAAAGGAAGAAAGCAAAGAATTTGGTCTATAAAATCTAATAGAAATTCCTGTAAATCCTTGGTTTGCGTTTTCGGTTATGAAACTTAACTAAATTCCCTTTTTTTTTCAAGTAATGGATTATATAAAATATTTCTGGTTTAATAAAGGCTGCTACATGAAAAAAAAAGACGTTTGTGTTGTGTTTTTTTTTGTTCGTTTTCCTTATTTAGTTTTGCAGCATATCAACGTTTTTTAGGTCATTTAATGCCTAGAACAATCATTTTTGAGAAATATTATAAAAACAATAAGAACAAAAATCCATAACAAACATAATAAAAATAAAATAATAATAATGATAATAATGATAATAATAATAATTGGTGTGGGGACGTATACACCCTCATAACTTCTAAGATGGACTTGTCCATTAAGCATATACCCAGCAGCTTAGACCCGGTCAATGAAAGTTCTCCTGGGTGTCGCAGAGCCAACTCACCATGGACTTACTAACCCCCTTTCTGCACCACTTACCTTACTTGATATAAATGATCTTCTTATTTTCACCAAGTAGCCGTGTTTCTACTTTGACCACTTTCAGCCCCTCAAAAACAACTACAGCAACAACAACAACAAAAACAATAATAATAATAATAATGATAATGCATGAACACTACTAACATTTTTAATAAATAATTACACTCGTAATAATTTTATGAGTTGGTATACAGAAATTGAATAATAATCATAATTGCAATAATTGTTGAGGTGGAACCACCCTCCAAATCGACTCAGTCCGCGTCCATATAAACCAGGACATCTAACGATCCAAAGGGTCGCTCAGTTCCGGTGATATATTATTCGCTCGATTGAACAGTTAACAGCTTCTGCACTTTTTACTATTATTCTCTACCTTATTGTTCTTTCAAAAACGTGCCTAAACTTATCACGTGTTCTGTCTTTTATTGTGGCTATCCAAGTCATGATAATAATATAATCATCATTAATAATAATGTACAGTCAAATCGCGTTGGAAACACCGGTTCCTGTCAGATCACCGAAGTTAAGCAGCGTCGAGCCTGGTTAGTGGTTAGATGGGTGACCATTTAAAAATACCAGGTCCTGCGCTAGGGCAAGTAACAAGCCTGAACGCAGTCCCCCTGCTACTCCTTTAAAGGAAAACAATATTTACACTACGCACATCACTGTGCTATACGATATGAATGAACCATTAACAATAATTACGCTAGTTATACTCCCATTAGTAGTTATACGAAATTGAATCATAATAATCAGCATAATATCATTTATAATATAATCATTAATAATAATTGTTATAGCAATAATTCAATGAGTTGATATACAGAAATTGTTTATTATTAATTATATATATAATATTATTATTAAAGGTGATTTTTACGTTGAGACTAGTTTAGTTGAATAAGCCTATTAAAAAGAAAAACATTACGGTCGTGTTCTTGAAACAGTAAATCTTTTCCGAATGTGAATTTAAATATCGATTCGTGAAATGTAGGTTGCTACTGTGCTATGCAAAATTTACAAGTAAAAAGGCTGTGATACTTTATTTCTATACTGGTTTTGATAATTCCAAATCTGGACCCGTCCCCTTAACAGCAATATTTTTCAGCTCAAAACAAATTAGATTGATTGATTGATTTGTTTAATGGCATGTCCACCATTAGAGGTTATTTAATGCCAGATTCAGTTTAGGCACTGACAGTGCGTTTGGTCCTAGATAAACATTGGTCAACAATGAAGCTAATAGAGACCTCTATTAGAAAAGTTTAAATTTTGTTATATAGTCTTATTTCTTTCAAAAATTGTAATATTTTGTGAGGGTCGGTATTGTTGAATAAGTCTTTTAGATCTTTAGATTGGTGGCATTTTGATCAAATTGAGTTGAAATCATTGCAGTTGATTAGTATGTGTTTTACTGTAAACGGTTCGTGACAGCCAATGCATATTGGGTGTATTTCATTTTTTAAAAGGTAAGAGTGGGTAATATGGGTGTGTCCTATCCTGAGTCTAGTAAAATTAGAACACGTTCCCCAGGTCTGAGAATCCTATATACCAAATTCAAGTCTCTGGACCCAACATTGGCAAATAGTGGTTTGTAGTATGTGACTTTTTGTTAGAATAGATAAAGAACGAGCAGACGTCTGAACAGTGCAATAATTACTGTATTCCATTGAGGTATAGTAGTTGAGTGGCTTCACCGCTCAACTCAATTACAAAAGGGTTATGACCATCACTCGCTAAATCTCAACTGCAGTTCCTGGCTCCCCAGAAAGAATGTGGTGGAACATTCCATTAGTCTCTAAGAATGTTATGTGGGTATCCCCCGCAGTAAGTAAATTAGTAGATACTGCAATTGATCAATGTTTCAATTTTGACACTTTAACAGCTTTTCGGTTTTATACCAATGACAAGGTTTTCACCTATATATCAAATTTCAAGTGTGTTTATTCAAAATTGGAAGCTTTTTTTTTATAGAGGTTGTTAAACTGAAATAGACAATCTCAACATTATGGATATAGAGCAGTGGTTCCCAACCTTTTTTTTACTCCTCGCACCCTCTACATTTTATTTTTTATTCAAGAGATGTAAATATAGATAATTAGCATTAGATAATTGGCAGTATCGCTCTTAAACGCAGAAAAGTCGTTCAGCAAGGACTTGAAGAAGTAACATCTCGGAAATCTTTTTTTCTGTTTGGTGCCATGACGTTCTTATCAGATTAAGATCAATTCATCATCAATGTATGAATGAGGAATCAATAATGAAAATACTATTAACTTGGGATTTCCATGACATTATATATATAAAAAATTGTCTTAGAATTTACTTAAAAAACATTATATCCTTTAAAGTGCAAAACGATTCATTAAACTAAGGAAATTTCTTAGAAGTTGCAGCCCTGCTTCTCGCAACCCCCTGGAATGAGGTCTCGTAGTCCCTGGGGCGTGAGCACCCCTGTTTGGGAACCAAGCAATATAGAGATAAGATTGGCGAAACATTCCATTCCTGTTTCCTTTGAGTTGAAGCACAAAGTTTGCTTGGTGCATTGAAGATTTCTTTGTGTTTTTAAAAACAATGGTTAATTGCATGAATATTCGTGCCTTCTTCTATTGAAACGGAATGGATAATTGCGATAATTATGCTTAATTATTACGAGATAATTGCAGCGAAAACAGTCTTCCTCTTTCCTGCAAATTTATTTTTAGATAATAGGACGTATTGATGCAAATCACTCAGTTTCCAGAAAATATAGCAGTTCATCCTTTCATGCATAAAGAACTTTGATCAGAGCCACAGTAAATATTACCTGTTAAATCTGCAGCAAAAATTGAACTAAAAGTCACTCTCTCGTCACTACATCAGTCAATTATCGTATATTCTTTACTAGGCTGCCCATATCGTCTAAAATGACCACATAATTATATAAGAAAGAATTCAATGATAAAATTAATTGAGAAATACATAATCCTTTGTTTATATGTATAATGACGACGGATAGATACGTCGTTTTTTGGCTGGTCCATACACACGTGTTGACTGACGATCTGTTGTCGGCTGCCTGGGTCGAACTGGAATCTGAAAGTGCTACTTACAATTTAGTAATACTAGTGGAATTTCCTGCTGTCTATCTTCGTGCTGTTCTCCAAAGTTATTCTCCAAAATTGCTGAGCTGGAATTTGAAAGTATTCGACAACACAAAGACATTTTTAGTAAACCCTTTATTTCAGCCATCTGGACGTCCCTGGCTATCTTGTAACCTCTAAACCTAAACGTGGCGTCCGTGTTTTTATAGTCAGTGTGACGTCAATATCAGGAACATCCGTTCATTAACAACACTAATCGACACTCACGACACGCCTCATTTTGCTACATATATTTGGTCATCTAGATCCTTGTAATTTAAGGATTTCTTTTACTGCATATAAACCATTTTAGTTCATTTAATGGTTAGAAAAATCACTTTTCGATAAATGTTCTTTTTTATCACGCGTGTTTTTAAAAAACTAATACAATGTCTGTATCAGTTTATTTGCTGTATCAGTTTATTTGCCTCTGTAGGAGGGAAAATGTCTAAGTGTACATGAATATATATGTGTTTAAGAATGTCTGGCTAAGGGTTCAGAAGAAAAAAAAATTAAAAGAAGGAAAAGAAATAAAAGAAGAAAGATTAAAAGAAGAATTAAGAAAAGAAGATGAACAAAAAAAAGACTAATAAGAAAAGATAAAAGAAAAGAAGAAGAATTAGAAAAAGAAGATGTATTACACGTAGAAGTAAAAATAAAAAAAGGATGAAAAATTTAAGAATAAGGAAAAGAAGAAGAAATCAAAGAAGAAGATTCATAAAAAAAACTACAAGAAGTAAAAGAAAAAATGGGTTAAAGAAAAAAGTAAAAACAAGAAAAAAAAGATGTACAAGAAGAAAATTAAGTAAAAGAAATAAAAAGAATTGAAGTCAGAATAATTTAGAGGAAGAAAAAGAAGATAAAAAGATAATTAAAAAATAAAAAAGAATTAGAAATTCAATAATTAAAAGAATAAAAAAGATGATAGAATAATGAAGAAGAATAAGGAGAAGTAGTATTAGTAGTAGTAATAGTAGTAGTAGTAGAACAAGAATAAGAAGTAGTAGTGGTGGTAGAAGAAGAAGTAGTAGTAGTGGTAGTAGAAGAGGAAGAAGAAATAGTAGTAGTAGTAGAAAAAAGAGGTAGTAGTAGTAGAGGTAGAAGTAGTAGAAGTAGTAGTAGTAGTAATAGGAGTAGTAGAACAAGAATAAGAAGTAGTAGTTGTGGTAGTAGAAGAGGAAGAAGAAATAGTAATAGTAGTAGAAAAAAGAGGTAGTAGTAGTAGAGATAGAAGTAGTAGAAGAAGAAGTAGTAGTAGTAGTAGTAGAAGAAGAATAAGAAGTAGTAGTAGTAGTAGAAGTAGTAGAAGTAGTAGTAGTAGTAGAAGAAGTGGTAGTAGTTGTAGTAGATGATGAAGAAGAAGAAATAGTAGTAGTACTAGTAGAAAAAAATGAGGTAGTAGTAGTAGAGGGAGAAGAAGTAGTAGGAAGAGGGGGGGAGAAGTAGTAGTAGTAGAAAAAGAAGTAGTAGTAGTAGTAGTAGTGTCGGTGGTAGTAGAAGAAAAATAAGTGGTAGTAATAGAAGGAGTAGTAGTAATAGTAGTAGTAGTAGTAATAGTAGTAGTAGTAGTAGTAATAGTAGTAGAGGAAGAAGAAGAAGGAATCTTTTAACAAAAAAGTAATGGAAAGAAACAGATTTGCAGATCAAGAAGAAAAAAGAAAATCAAGGAAAGATGAAAAAAAAAGTTTCATTCTCAGAATGAAACGTTGATATCTTTAAAACTACGAAACCCTAAAAAATTTAAATTAAATAAATAGAAGTATGCCAATGTTGATATTAAGAAAAGAAATAAGAAAAAAGCAACTAATATTTTCAGATAAAAAAAATGTGAATAAATAATTCGAACTAAAAAATAGAGTAAAACATATTCTGAATTAGAATCGAATGAAAAAGAAAATCGAAAAAAAAAAATGACCAAAAATAATAATAAAATAAAATCTAACAAAAAAAGAAATAAAGAAAGTAATAAAATAATCGAAGCTTCTCAAAACGAAAATGTCAAGTTGTATTGAAATGAGAAAAAGGAGAAAAAAAAACCCGTTCTGTAGAAGCTGCTAAATATCTAGAATAACAACAAGAGCTTTTTAGGCAAAAAAATAAAAATAAATAAAATGAAATGAATATGAAAATAAATATTTTTTTCTTTTTTAAAAGAACAAAGTTTAAAAAAGAAAAATATAAAGTAGTAAAATAAAAGTAAAATCAAACTGTTTAAAAGAAATACTATAAAACAAAATTCTGGGTAAATAAAAACAAAAAGGAAGTAGAATTAAAAATTGAAGGAAGCCATAATTATAAAAGTAGAAGTGGTGCGAGCTGGAGTTAAATAATAAATGAGGAGAAGAAAAGAAGAGCAGTTCAAAGGGTAAAAAAAAATTTGTGAAAAAATCTGGATTGAGAAATTGGGAAAGACTGATGAGTCATCATGGCCGACATCGCGCAGCAGAAAGCAACAGGTGTTCCTGTATGAATTGATAACATTACAAACAGTTTTCATTCTTGACAGTCAAGTTAAACTGTTTTTACTCGCCAGTCATTAATGACAGTTTTTAGAATTATCGTTATTTTCAATTGATTTTGTTTTGAAAAACCAATAATGTAACAAATAAGTTAATAATAAAAATTAATATAAATAATATTACTACAATATAAAAATTATATTGCACTAACTCTTTTAAACCTTATGATCCTATATATCGGCCCTGGTGGCCTAAGGAAAAGGAAGAAAAACTTATATTTAGTCCCTTATATCGTCCTATTATAGAATAATTCCAAGTGACTACTTGGTAATTTTACTAAGATTTTAAAAGCAGGGCTCTGAAGAGGATAGTGTGTTATCTGTGACTCAATGATCAATATTGTTTTAGATTTTTTACATTTTATTACCTAGACTTGAAGAATAAAACTAAGCAATTGAATGTTACTACTCCCCTGAACTCAGTGTTACTCTTCACCAATATGAATTACTGTACCGATTTAACGAGCCCCATTTGCCAAAGAAACCTTTAGGTGAAGGTAATGTTTAGATCTGGGATTGAACTCATGTAATTCGATTTTAGAGCCCAAGCTTTTACCAATACTCCACCTTCGCTGCTCTAAGATTGATATGCCGTTAAAAAATTAACGAGAAAAAATCAGTAGACATTAGCAACGAAGTCAGCTTTAATGTATTTTTCTTTGTTAATTTGGCTGAATTAGGTCGCTAAGAATTTTCAATGATTTCTGAATCGACTGCATTGAGTCACACGAAAGAACCAATGTATATTATGCTTTTTTTTTCCTTTCTTTGTTTATCAAAGTCTTCGTGTCAAGATCTCGTTAAGTAAAGGAAATAAAACCTAATTTATCGCTTAAATAATCCCAGCTTTGAAGCCAAAGATGTTGGGAAAAAAATAGCAAAACAAGTAGGAAAAAATATCTTAATAGGTAATCAATATTAGGAGATATTTTCTTTATTGTTTTTACTTATCTTCACTTTGTTCAGAAAATCTTTGTGTTGACTTAGTGCTTGGTTACAAAAGAACGTATAGTCAACAACGCCTTTGTCTTTATTTGCTTTTGTGTTGCTAACAATGAATGACTTAATAATTTGTCTATTATTTTACTTTAATAATCTACAAGCCAATCCTCTTTTAGAATTTTTATTACTATATTAAGTGGGTTGTTCATTTTGTCACGAGATAATGTCAAGAGAGAGAGAAACTGTGATTCGATTAAACTTCTACTTCATGGTGAAGTTCATATACATATATAGTAAACAAAATATCTGACTGACAACTTCCTGTCATTCTAGGTTTGAGCGCAGAGGTGTTTATTTCGGGACCAACCTGATTATGTTTACCGATCTGTGACAAGATGTAGAGAAGTCAGCAACAGCGTTTTGCCATCACATTTTGCGTTACTTAAAAAAACGAAACAAGTATCTCATGAAATATTAAAGGAGGTCCATGGAGATGAACAGGTGAGTTAAACAAGTTGCTATCGGTGGTTTAACAGATTTTCTGAAAGAAATGCACAGGTTGAGGATGGACCCAGATGTGGAGTACTATGGCCAAGATAAGAATGAAAGTGTTACAACATCAACACAACAGTCCTGGTCTAGTCCCATATGACATGAGAAGTGTGTAGATGCGGCAGGCCCTTATTTTGAAAGGGGCAAATTTATAATCTTATAATAATGCATACTGCCTCGTATAGACTTATCCCAAAAGTTGTTGAACAAACCCCGAGCATAAAAGGTGGTATGGAACAATCATACCGGCTTCTTTATACGTCTATTATTTTATCAATAGATTT
>JAUZSX010312461.1:0-12183 GCA_034780655.1 Idiosepius hallami | reverse complement strand
TTTGACTGGGATTTGAACTCGCGTAACACGATCTCACAGCCCGAGCTTCTACCAATGCTCCACCGTTGCTGCCCAAATATATATATATATATAATAATATATATATATATACTTAATGCCACTGCAGGCAGCAGCAGCACAGCACTACCAACCAAGTCTGATAATAATAATAATGACTTGTAATGAGAATTGAAATAATCAAAGGGAAGTAACTGTCTTTTTATCAAAGAGTTTTGCGCATGTGCGTGTTTTTATTATTGACGGTTGTCGTCGTCTTGTTTATTTCAAGCTTAAATCAATCAGGCCGAAATTTGAGACGAATAATTCCAGTGGAGAAAAAATATATTTTTTTCAATTCTAGCGCTTACTTTTTGCTTATTTCTATTATTGTTTGTTGTGTGTGTTGTTGTTGTTGTGTTGAAGCTGAGTGTTTGTTGTCACAGTGTCCACACACACACTTACACTGTGTGTTGTGTTTAGTGACTGTAAGTGTGTCATATAACTTGTGAAGGAACGGAGCCCGGAGCCGAGCCACTCTAAAAATCTATCGAAATCAGGTAATAATCTAATCAAATGACATTTTAACTGATTATTAAGTGAAGAATAAACTTAGCCGTCTCATTTTTTACATATGGTTACACAAAAACACAACAGTTTACGACATTATTACTAACTTACAATTTTAAAATAGACGATTACCCTAATAAAAATTTTAAAAACGAGTTTGAGAATGTTTTTGTCCCTCACCTCGCCGAATAAATAAATAAATAAATAAAATCAAATATATATATATAAATAAATAAACATTAGTAGTAAAATAGAAAAAGTTGATGTTGAACGTCTCGTGTCTCGCGTAGGTTTTTTTTTTGATTGGATGCTGTTGTTCTGTTATGTTGATGCATATTGATTGCATAGTAAGAAAAGAAAAAGAAAAAGAAAGGTTTTTTTGGAATGGACGTGTACAACAACATTAATTTCGAAAGAAGAAAAACAAGATGAAAAAGAAAATGTAAAATACAGAAAGATGTCGAAGGAGCGTTTGTTTAGGGGAAGTAAGCTTTGTGTTTTTGTATTTTATTTTGTTTTGGTTACGTTTCTTACCTTAAAATTTCTTATAGTGAGTTAGTAAAAAATGTTAATGGAATCTTGGCCTTTCGTGCCACCAGAAGCGAAATAAGATTAAATAATTTCACTTGTTGCAATGTTGTTGGTTGCACTATCAATTCCTCACAATCATTTTGTTTCGAATTAATTACTGGATTTTTTTATAAGAAATACTTACCGTTCGTTTCAATGATGAACGAAACAACTTACCGCCAGCAGAGAGAGCACAAGAAGGACGGACGATAAAAAAAAACATCACAAATATTTTTTTTTAAAAAGTCAGCCGCTGTTGTTGTTTTGCTGTTGTTTTTATGGCATTTCTTCAGGTGAAATTTATATCATCGTGTGGCGGAGTCAGTCACTCACACTCAGTCAGTAATCTTAATTGCCGTCTGTCTGTAGCTTTGTGGTGCCTGGTGCCAATTGCTAGTACTACCATCTGTCTCTGTAAATGTTTATTGTAATAAATCAATAAGTTTTCATTCACTGACTGTTGCTGCTGCACTGCAGTGCAGTGCTGTTACTTGTTACATTTGATTGATTCAATAACCGTCCCTTTTGGGACAAAAACTGTCTAACAAATTTCAGTCGCAACTCCTAAAACTTTTTGATTTTTTTCTGTAATCTAAAATAAAAAAAAAGTTTAGTTAAAAATTCAATTTAAATTTGATGACTGGGTTAGGTACAATATAGTATATGGTACCTAAAAGTCATCATCACAATCATCACCAGTATCTGGTCCATATACTGATGTGATGACTTTTTGCAACTTTTATTATGTGTTAGGTGGTGGTGTTTGGTGGTGTTTGGGGTTGTGGTTGTGAACTTGTGAGGAAAGAAAGATGTCTTCAAATTTCAAAATAAAATTCAATTTTTTTGTGCGGTCGGTGTGGATTGTTCTATTTAGAAAGGAAACTGTGAACTTAGAATTAAATCAATGGAATATGACGCCTAGATTCTGTTTGTTGACATTAATGTGCATTTAGACACGCGCGTGCACCACCACACACACACTACAACCACTGACCGCACGCACCCATGCGGATGCGCACGCCGCCGCACCGTCACCGACCGCAGCACTAAACCAGCAACGCAGACGACCAACCACACACCAGACCACACCATGAGCCACACCAACCACATATTACCCTAAGCAGGTAGGCAGAAGCAGGCAAGAAGCGTTAGTGAGTAAGTGCGATTGTCGCCGACAATTGACACTTGACCAGGACTTTCTCTAAAGGTCCTAACTTGATACTCTATCTGGGCACAGTCAATGGTAATAATGGCACTAACAACCATCTCAAAATAATACCAAACGCAAAAAAATATAAAAAAATCATGGAGTTTTTTTCCGTTTTTTTTTTTTTTTTAATTTTTTTTTCTTCTCTAATGTTAGTAATTTTACTTAAGCAATAGAATTCTAACGCAGAAAAATAAAATAATGAACACTTACTTGTTTTAAAGCACAACTTCTTCTTACAAACCAATCACAGTCAATTCAAATTCATTAATTGAATACTTACTATTATATCCATATAATTTTGAAACAAAATGAGATTTGAACTTTGATTGTGCTGGTTTTGTGGGCTTTCGAAAAAGGTTATTTTCGAAGTATTCAAAACTCTTTCTTGTTAAGAGTTAAATTTTAGTTTTATGAGTTGAGAAGAGGACGTCTTATTCATCCACTTGTTAAACCCCAACTGATTATATATTTTAAAATTGTTCCTATCTTCAGATGATAGTTAGTTTAAGTTTAGTTTTTCTAAACATTGTTGACATTTGTTGACTTCATATGTCATAACAAATGTGAAAATTGTATTTTGATAAAAATGAAAATAATTCCTAACAATGTATAATAGGAATTATTTAGCTATTTACATAGGAATGAAACAATAACCTCTAGATAAATGTCATTTGGAGCTGTTAAAACAATTACTTAGACCATTACACCATGTACATAAGCATAAGGAGACTGTGGCGAAAGAGAAGGCTTACCTCAGAAGCGTGCACATGTGTGTCTGACCTGTGGAAAGAAAAAAATTCCAAGATGGCTTCCATGCCCTTTTGTTAGCTCCAGTTCCTGCGAATTGGCGAGAATTCTCAAGAACCAATCCAACCACCTATGCAAATGACTCCTGGCCCGGCACTATAAGGATAGGTCGCTGGGGGGGGAGTCAGAGAGATGAGTTTTGGACGTACTGACAAGTGTATCGGTGAAGAACCTTTGCGACCTGTAAAGGCTAGGCTTCGTTCTCTAAAAGTACTTTTGCAACGTTTACGACGTTTTACAGTCACAACAGAGACAACTTGAAAAAGTCTCCCAGAATCAACATGAAGATTTCGGAATTAACATAGAACGTGAAGAAAGCTCAAGGGGAGATGCTGTGAAGATAACACTGAAGATTTAAATAATATTCAAAAGGTAACCTGAAGTTCATAGTTAAAGTTAAATTTCTAAAAAGAAAAAAAAAGGGGGGAGTAACTCTTATTAAAAATTATCTACCTTACTTTGCACGGGGAGATAACTCTTAAAGGGAAATAACTTTTTATATTTCAATTCTTTTTTTTTCCTCGTCTACTTTGCGGCTGTTAAATGTCTTTAAAAAAATAAAATTAAAAAACATGTATTTTTTTTCTATTTTAACTAATTTTTTTTTCAAGAATGGATAAGTATTTAATAATTCATTCATAAAATTCAATGTCACTTAGAAGTAAGTGATAAAAATAACTTATTGTCAGTTCGGTTTGTCACTTAGACAAAACGACCTAATATATCATTTTGACACTCTTGCAGTTAAGGGAAGAAACGAAAACAGTAAACACCGGTTGTAACACGGCAATTTGATTGACTGATGAATGTAATAAAAGTGACTTGAATAAAAACAAATAATTATCGTCTTTAGAATTTTCCTAATTACAGACTGATACGGGGAAAATTAAATATTAAAAACAATAACAATCCAGTTATCAAATTGATTTATTAAATAATTTAATTTAAATTTTACAAAATTACCATTTGTTTTATTTTTTCTAGTTTAATTTAAATCATTTTCATTATTTTCTTCAGTCAATAATCGAATTGCCGAGGTACAACCGGTGTTTGGTGTTTTTTCCTGTCTAGTAAGATCAAATTCGATTCTTCCCTTAACAGCAAGCAAGAGTGTCATCATTTTTTAAATACTTTACGTTACTAGTTTGTGCTATAGTTTTTTTTTTAATATATAACAATACGAACAAGTTATCTATTAAAAAATGGACCGACAAATATCGATAGATTCGAAAACGTTTCGCCGCTTCTAAAGTTGAATAAAAAAAAACCGTCTTTCCCGTCTCTCACAATGGCAGAGAAAAAAAAATTCTGGTAGATTTCAGCGTGCTTTAAAAGAAACTGCAAACGATTTCCGTTGCAAATCATTATTATTTTTTAACCCTCCTACTTCACTTCACGCTCAGTGACATAATCAACACGTAAAAGCAACCGGACCAAAACCAAAACCCCGAATTTCTTCTTTTTTTTTACCTTTTATCTCACAAATACTGAATTAAAAATGTAATTTCAACTTTTTTTAATTGAACAAGCAAAGTCGAATTAGTTAAACAATAACGTTTGAAAAAATATAAAACAGAACAATACTCACACCAATACTCCATTTTTAACAAGACTATTTTATTTCAGTTTAAAACTTTTTTTTAAATTCTTAATCATTAACTTTACAAACTTTGAAAAACACATTTCACCCTAAAACTAAATTAAATGTAAAAGAATTTCGAAAATAAGGACTAAAAACCAAACAGAATAACAAACGAAAAACAAATTTAGGAAAAAAAAAACAACCTGGAGTTTAAACATAGATGATTTGAAATTCAAAGTATTCGTAGTAAAACCGACTTTCCAGTGACCAGAAATCCAAATAATTTTAATATAGGTTTTTGTAAATAGATTTGATTTTGTTTTATTAAACATAACTATTACGGAATTCAAGTAAAACAACTTATGTTTTTTAACGATTGAAAATAAGCAATTACCATTTATAGTTTTATATTGTGTATATATATATTCAATATAAAATTTGTATTATTATTTATTTTTCTTCTGTGGCTAAAAATTAAGTTGGTTTGAATTATTGCAATCGAAACTAAATAATTGAGATTAAATTCAATAATTAAAAGTTAATCACTCCCCTTTTATTTCTGTAAGTGATCAGTTCACCTAAAATGTAAAAGTACCATTGTTCTTTATAAAGATACATTTTCCAAACGTTAAATTATGATTCTTATCATAAGTAAACAAGAAGTAAACATGTGCTTACCACGACGGCGCCATTTACGAATTTTATTTAAACAACATTTCAATAACTTTTTGGGAATAAGGTTCAACTACAGTGGCCACATTTTAGTCAATGGTGTTTTTGTGTTGATGGCATTTTTTTCTATGTTCATTTAAAAAAAATCATGAATTTGAATTCAATACATAAAAAAATTCAAAAACCAAACATAAACACATATTTTATTTCTATTCAATTACATGATCAATTTTTCAAATAACTTTTTTTTTTATTTCAACAAGTAAATTGTTTTTTTAATAACAAAAATTGCAGTGAAAAAAAGAATAATTTTATTTATTTATTCATGAAAATGGTGCTAAAAAATAATCAGTCATTGTTGTTTTTGTTGTGTCGTGTACTTGTTTTTTTGTTTTTCTTGCCTTTTTTGGATAATAAAACCAAAAAAAGTATCGAACACTTTGATTTTTACCCATTTAATTCAACCAAAATTCTACAATAGAAAACTAACTACTACAATTGAAAAAATAAAATATAATCTTCATATCCGTAACAAATATCCCGATATGGCACTCTCTCTGTGTGTGCTCTGTGACTGATGGTAGGTTGGGCAGTCGTTAGGCCATGGGGCACTCCCAACAAATACTCAGAAGAGAAATTGCAAGTATTGCAAGAATGCAAGAAACAGCAGCTTCAGCTTCCTTCCAGTCAGCACACACTCACACCACATGGTGCAACCTTGTAGCACCATTTAATAAAAATAAGTTTTTCATAAACAGTAAATGATATCTGGTATAATCAGGTAACTTTTAAATATTTGATAAATTATACTTTTTTTTTTCACTACTAAAAAAAATTAACCCTTTTTCCCAATTTATATTGATTGTATAACGATAAATCGGAAATAATATTCATGTGGGACTTACACCGGACAAGCACCGTCTAGTAATTTTTGTATTTTCATTTATCTCCCTCACAACTTAGAACTTTCAAGAAAAAGCTGAGAAGCTTCGCGAAAAATCCAATCTATTTAATAAATATAAGGCTCGACCCAGAACCTTCTCATTACCAATTAGTCTGGGATACTTGCTGTTTGGTAAGTTATTCTCATTTTTTTTTCTATCTTTGTATATTTAAAAAAAATAATTTTTACATTTCATTTTTAAATGAAATGTAAAAAAACATTTGTTGCTGCTTCGTTTTTGTAGATAAATAAAATACATGAGTTAAATAAACAAAATGATTTACTTTAATTTTCTTGCTTTAAGAATTATAATTTAAACTTCATTTATATAAAAGAAATAAAATAGTTTATTAGAAGATAAGAGTTTTGAAATTTATTTATAAAATGAACAATAATGCACTATTAACAATATAATAACAGATTTTTTTTATTGAATATGAACATTTTCCAGTTTTTGTTTATAATTCAACGAATAACTTTTTTTTCTTCGATTTTTTTTTTGTATTGGAAATTTAAATCTTACTTTAATAGTTTGTTTTTGTAATAATCCTAAATATATTTAAGTCGTTTTAATTCTTAATATTTGAGACATTAAAATGAAATAATTGGTAGAGGAAAGGTTAAATTTTAGATTTAAAAATATCAGGAATTCATCAAATAAAGTGCGATGTAAAACATAACTGAAAAAGTTGTTCAGTTAAATAAACCAAAGTAGTTAAATAAACAATTAACTAAACTATTAGATTAGGTCTGAAGACCTGCCGTCACTTGTCCCGTGCCGTGCGCCCGTGCATTGACAGGACATGTCGAAAAACGGTTACCCCCCACACCTTTATTTAAAACAGCGATTGCATTATGTATAAATAAATAAATTCACTTTTAAATGTTCTCATTCTTTTAAGTAAATATTTTATTAATGAATAATTTTGGCTTCATTGATCGGTGAGGAGGTAAAAAAAGAATATTTAAATGTCCTGTCATACCTACCCATGCATTCATTTGTATTATTACCATTTTGCTTTTGCTTTAATTGAATATTCATCTGCAAATTTATTTAATCTTCATTTTACGCTCTTTCTGTCGCTTCTTGAATTTATTCAACAAATTTTATTTTAAATGCCTTCCTACAAATCTTAGAACTTCTAAGTTGGAAGTGTTACTGTTATCATTATTACTATATTTACAATAATTCTATTTGATGTAACTTTAAGTGCCCAATATACATTCCTTGCGTGGCAGGCATATCGACCAATTTTGAATTTAATCTCACACTAGTGCACTTGCCACTTCACTTCACTTGTGGGGAACCAACCATAATGCTTCTTCCACTTGATTTTTTGTTTTGTTTTGTTTTGTTTTTACTTCGAAAGATATTTTCTAATAGATTTAAAAAAAATAATTATGAAGTTTAAGTTTATTATTTAATTTATAATTACTAAAATTTTCTAATTTCGCTGAAATTTTGATTAAATTTAAAGATTGTTGAAAAATAGCGTTTTGGTTTGGTTTAGTTTTTGTTCAGTTCAACTTCATTCACTCACAAATCAAAACACTCAAAAAACTTTTTTGTTTGCATTTTGAAGATTAAAAAAAAGAGGGAATAATATCTTGGTGCTTTTGCAGAACAAGCAAATGGAGAAATTTGGCCGAACCCTAAACCCTCCTAGCCAATGAAATTGCTGTCTTACAACCGGTGTAAAGTCCCCGAGCAAAAAACATTTCTCCATTTGCTTGTTCTGCAAAGGCGTCAATATTTTTCATGAAGTTTTTACGGAGATTTTTTTTTCTGTAAATATTTTAATGAAAAGTTGAATGAATGAATTTGCGTTATTTTTTATAACCTATCTTCAGTTTTTTACTCGAAAAATATAAGAACCAAAATATTCTTTGAATTTTATGATTTTATTTATTTGTTTATTTTTTACATTAAATTGTTTGTAGAGTTTCATTTTTTATATGGAAAAGTAACATTAGTTATTTCTTCGGATCTTTTCTAGAAGACCCCCACCCCCACTAATGTGAAAATCGGAATTCCCCCAAAAAAATACCACCGCCACGGGGAAGTAACCCATAATACTCACTAACTTTGAGTGAGTCACCCCAAGATTGAACCTACTGTCGCTCTAGTCTCAGGTGGCTTAGGGTTAGGGTTTAGGGTTAATAAAACAGAAAACACACTTTTACTTTTACTTTTGCTTTTTTTGAGTAATTGGGTGGCGGGGTGGGGGGTCTTCTAGAAAAGATCCATTTCTTCTTTTCTCCATCAAACCAAGCCAGCAACAACCGCGATATCTGAGTTTATTCATAAAATCTTTTTTTTTTTTTTTTTGAGTTATTATTGAACAGACCATGTCTTCTAAGAATGTGGTTTTTTTTTTCATTGCTGCTAATTTGGTTACTGTTTATTTTCCTATTTTTGAGGAAACTTGAACTTAAAATTATCAAGAAGGGAAACTAATGGTATTTCCTTCCTTCCTTTTTTAAATTTTTATTGAAAAATATCGGAAGAGTGAAGTTTAGAATTTACATGATTCCTCCTATTATATAAATTCCACCAAAAACATTACAGGGTTCATATTTAATGGGACAGAAACTTTTTTTTTTGTTTTTTTTAAGCAAAAACGTTGACATATCTCTTTCAATATTTAACCCTTTAAACTCTCAACTGATGTATCATATCAGCCCTGGTGACTTAAAGCAAAAGAGGACGCACATACAACGATATTTCAACCTTCACCTTTGGATCCTGACGTAGCAATATTACCAAGTAGTAGTCACTCAGAGCCGTTCTATTAAAGAACCATAGTAGGGTTGAAATATCAGTGTGTCTTTTTTGCCTTTAGTTACTAAGGCCAAAGGCAGATGGGGCTTGTTAACTTAAGAGAGCATCTCATCTAGGTGAAGGGTAACACCGAATGTAAAAAGGCCCAGGTAAGGGCATGTAAAAATGGCATTGTGCCAAACTTGTGTTGGTGCTCACCAACTAAATATAATACCAGCCCAGGCACTATTAGGCAAAAGAAGACACACCAATATTTTGGCTTTAATATGTCCCTCTTATATAAGGACTGTGAGTGACTACTTGCAAAATTGATATTTTATGATCTGAAGAATAATAAAAGACTAAGCAACTGACTGGGTTTTGTTTTCACTCAAAAACTGAATTACAGGAAATGAATTATGAAAATAAGTTTTGATTAGTATTCAATGGAAAATTAGTATGCACTGGATAGAAAATCACATTCACTTCTAACAGACTCTTCTTGCTTACACGGAATAGGTTGTCTTTATTGAATGTAAATGAAGAATTAAATGTTTATTTTGGACTTTTTTCCTCAT
Source organism: Idiosepius hallami (assembly GCA_034780655.1). Taxonomy (NCBI): domain Eukaryota; kingdom Metazoa; phylum Mollusca; class Cephalopoda; family Idiosepiidae; genus Idiosepius; species Idiosepius hallami. The sequence continues at coordinate 2,493 of JAUZSX010312461.1, read as the reverse complement.
ATTGGTGATTTTATGTTTCTATATACGACGTTTCAGTCTAGTGACCCTCAGGCCTTCTTCAGGTGTTTTAATTGAGTCCTTAGGTAATTACTGTCTTCTATAGTTGTATATCGAACCTCATTTAATGTGACCAGATAACCCTTAGGTCTACTTAGGTAGGAATATAAACCGCTATTTTCTGACAATGCTTACTTGGAACCTTGTATACTTCCACCGTATACTCTTTTAGATTTACTGTCTGCCTGGCGTTCGTTGGAAGAGTGGGAAGCAGGCATTGGTAAAAGTTCAGGCTCTGGAATCGTAGTACACAGGTTTAAATCCTAGTCAAAACCATTGCATTCACCTTAAAATGGCCTTGGGCCAAACTTGTAAAGTAAATATAATGTTTGTATTATTACAGACGTCTTTCAATGTCATATTAAAGAGCAAATTTCGGGTAAGATTTTTGCGTGTTTTCCCCAATATTGAGCGCGTAAAATTGGCCTTTTTCCTAGCTTGGTTTGGTAGTCGACCAAGTAATATATCAATTTAAAAATAAAATGTCTTCCACACTATTATTCTATATTTTAAACAAATACCTTTTAAATACCTTTTAGTACCCGTGTTGCACTTTAGTGTCTTACAAGCAATCCTGTCAAATTACAAACAAATACCTTTTAAAATAGTGCATGTATTGTCCTCACTGTCTTTCAAGTAATGATGTCATGTTGCAAATAAATAACTTTATAAATAATATATTTATTGCTCTGTATTTTAAATAAAGTCATATTGCAAATGAATACCTTTTAAAATAGTAGTTGTATGGCCCTCCTCTGTCTTTCAGGCAGTAATGTAATATTTCAGAAGGAAGAATATATTTTTAACATAGCATGTATATTCCATTTTTTACTTTCTCGCAATGATGTCATATTTCCGAGAGAATGATACATTTTTATACATAACTTACGTATTTTCCTCCGCTAATAATTTTTTTTTTTTTAGAAATGCAATCATATTGTTTCCTTTAAGCCCCAAAGATTTTCTTCTAAACAAAAGCAAAAGGTCGTAAGTCACCTGCTTTCACACCGTCTCTATATACACTAAAGATATAAGCAGTTAAATGTCATCTTTCCCACAAAACATAATACACTTAGCTGGGCGTCCATGGCCAGATGGCTAAATCCAGATGTCATTCGACATAGGTAGAGGTCTGGCACAAGGCCAACTACTATAAGCAATAATAATGCATACATTTGCAAAATCAACTATAAATTAACCATATAAATACATGGTTTATTAACAAGATAATAAAATTCTAGTCCTGAGGTTGACAATCCCCGGTCAAGAGCCAGTATCAGGAAAGGGTACCTGGCTCGCCATTTTATCATGGACACTATGTAAATATAGGCAAAACAAGCCAGAACTGAGGAACAATTTTAATTTATTTAAGGTCGGAAAAATAGCCTCTAAGGGGTCAAAGTTCGACTTACCACAAAACAATAAATCAAAATGAACACATAAACCAGCATCTGTTTATTCAGACTGTGGAAATTTGCATATCAAAATGACAACCTATGCATAATAACAATTTGAATTCACATTTGAAGGAATGTTTATCTCTTTATAAAAATGTGCTTTACTAATTGCTTTCCCACATATTGAGCTTCATTAAATAACTTAATAACAAGCCTCTGGTGCCTGCAAAAGCCTGGAAAAAGCCGGACAATATGTCTAGTTGATACATAAAATAAAGTGGTCAACGTGGCCCAGTCGACAGAACTTCAAAACCATAGTACGCGGGTTCGAAACTAACCTGTTCCGTCTACGATGATATGGGGACTAATACTCTTTGGAAATTTATGAATCCATATGTTCCCTCCAGCTATGGATTAAATAGTGCAAATTGTGTTATTTAAAAAAATATATGTGTGTATAAAAATAAAGTTTGTCATAAGTAATTATTCTCGGCATTAAAGTTACCTAAAAGATTGATAAGCCGTTAAACACAAAACAAAACAGCCAAATAGAAGCGTCTCTGATTGCTTTGCTACACATTGAGCTTCCTTAACTAACTATGTAACAAGCCACTAGTGCCTGGAAATATCCGGGCAATATTTTTTAGTTTATTCTTAACGCAAAAAAACAATTCGGATTTTTCTATGAAATATCAACTAAGTCAACAGATGTTATTTTAAATCAATAATGGATATAAACCTGTTTATGTTGAAAACGAAATGGATGCTCAACGGACTAACCCATAAATTTATTTGATAAAAGACTGTATGTAACATGTTGTATGATTAAATATTCAAACAAGACCCAACCTAACCCACACATCGATTAAATATGGAACAGACAAAATAAATGCTTTGATTTTATCTCTCTTCATCTTTTTTCTTTCTGTGTATCTTTTATTTCATTCTTGCTCTCTTTGTATATTTTATTTGGTTCAACTCTGTACGTCTTATACGAACAACTACGTATGTCTTGTGACGAGGCATGAAAGTAAGTACG
>JAUZSX010312460.1:0-26146 GCA_034780655.1 Idiosepius hallami | reverse complement strand
TGTTGTTGTTAAAATAAAAAAAAGTTTTATATTGTTTATTCTTGAAAAAGAAGTTCAGCTAATTTAAAACTGTTAAATTTCTCAAATAGCGATTGTTTTGTTTTCATAACATAAAAACGGTGATTAGGGAAAACCCATTCCTTTTATATGAAAAAGGGGTCGAGGCTATTTATTCCGTGAAACGGCACTCTTGCCGAAAAAATAACTTGAATTAAAAAAATTTCCTAAAAAAACTTTTTTCTATTTTAAGAATTGGAATTTTGTATATTTTTAACCAAAAACTAAAAAAAAAAAAAATCACAAAACTCTTTGTTTTGTTTTCGATTTTTAAAAAAATGTTTTTGTCACTTTTTTCAGGACCAAATTTATTTGTTTTCATTCATTAAAGAAATTAATTAACGAACCTCCTTTTTTATGTACTTTTCATTTTTGGTGGGGGTGTTTATTGTTGTTTTGTATTTTAGTTTTTAATTGTTTTATGTTACATCCGAATTGAATTTTTAAAAATCGTGTTGCTTGCATTTTTTTTTAGAGCAGGCAGCTGCAGATAGCAGTTAGAGTCGTTGTACTATAAGTCTCTTTTTTTAACTTTATTTTTGGATTTGTTTATTTTTGAAATTTCAACTTATAACATATGTTCTGCTGATCGGGGCGTTGGGGGTCACTTGGTGCAGCAAGGAATAAGGAAGGCATGTGCCCTGTGCCGAGGCCGAAAGTGGGTCTTGCCTGTGCCCACCCACGATGTATCCACTCTAACTCATTCAATTGTTTTTAATTCGGATTTAAATAATTTTCTTCTTTTTTTTTCTTCGATTTTTTACTAAATAATGTCAAAAGATGCTACTGATTATATTTTAGCTTTATTGCTACTGGGTTTTTTTTCTCCAAGAAGAAGCAATTCCAAATGGTTTTGGTAATAATCTTAATCAGCAGCGTTTTGTGATTTCTTAACGCCGTAAAGTGAAGTTGTTGATTTTAAGCATCCTAAAATCCGGACAAATCATAGGAGTTATTTTATTTTTGTTTTAGCGGAGCCTGTCTTTAAAAATCTACCAAATCAGGAAATTATTTAATCTAATCAATAAGAAGTTTTCGCCGATCAAGTGGGAAATGAACTTTATCAGGTGTCATTTTTTTTCATAATCTATTTATATAGTTTGTGTTTTTCTACAATGTTCATACTCTCCCTAAACAGGAACTATCAAATTAAAAAATAATGAGTAGATAGCAACAACAACAAAAAATATATATCGATCATGGCATGCATGCTTCGATGGCACAAACCAAACAACACAAAAACACTCCCATTCCGACTTGTGTGGGGTGGCACTGGACGGGACGATATAACTCATCCAACCAACAACTACAATTGATAATTTCATTTTCCAAAATGAAAATTTGATGAGTAAATTCAATAAATGAAATATTTGTTTGTTTTAAATTTATTTCCTGGTCTCCAAAAAAAAACTAAATCTAGAAAAGATGAAATAGGGTTTCTTTTCTTCCTTTCTTCCCTCCCTTAATAAAATCAGCTGGCTGCTTCTTGAAGGGCTTTATTCTTGCTCTGCACTTTGCACTTCTTTTCCAAAAAGCTTAAAAAAAAATTTGTTGGGCTTGAATTTGGAAAAAGAAAACCTTTTTGGGTTGCTTGCTTGAATTTAATCCTTTGAACCCCGACTTATCAAAATTACCAATTAGGGAACATATTAAAGCCAAAATATTGGTATGTCTTTTTTAGCCTTATGTTGTCAGGCCTGATATATCATTCTCATAGGGTCCAAAGGATTTAAAGCAGTGATTTTCAAAGTGGGCAGTACTGCTACTGCTCCCTCGAGAGGGGCGATATGAACCTTAAAGGGGCACTGGCAAACAAGTAGTCGTATGAGTGGGCGTTAAAATTGTGAGGGGGGTCCCTTACAGCAATTACCACAAAACGTTCAATTGGTGGTGTTGGGAGAAAGACTGAAAAAAAAATAGGATAATTTAATTAAACGTTTCCCAGTCACTGCAAATAGACGTTCGTACCAGTATTCTTCCACCATATATTCTCCTAGATAGATTTGTACACCGTCTTAATGACATTCGTTGGGAGATAGGGGGGCACTGGCATTTTTGTCCAACGGTGAAGGGGCGCTGCGAAAAAAAAAGTTTGAAAAACACAAAGCATCAAACGCTTTAGTGTGAACAAATGCAGAAGTCTGTTGGAAATTCTGTTAAAACTAGAAGGATTTCCAGACCATTTGCGGGGGGGGGATTGTTTTCTTCGATTTGGCTTTTGATTTGTTTTGTAATTCCAAGGTTTTTCTTATTGCTAAGAAAAAATATTTTAGTAAACCCCATGGACTAATGTAATCCCCATACAGTGAGCTCTGTAATACTGTAATGTTTTGTAGATGTGGTTAAAATGTAATGGATACATCATTATCTTGTTAGTGGTTTAACATTTATACATATTCATACCCCAAAGGTTGCAGATATTGTGCACATGAAAACAATTCCATGTTTTTACTCACAACAATCTAATTTTTCAAGCTTGATTCTTAGCAGCTATTTTTCAGTCTCAAATCAAAATTAAATTTATTCAACAGATCCAAATTGCCAATATATCAAATTTCAAATCTCTAGACCAAAAATTAACATAGTTGGGTACTTAGACAAATAAACAAGGTCAGTTTTCTAAGATTAAGAATTGTTTGTTTGGGTGTGTTTTTTTTTTTATTTTTAAGTCTCAACTTGGCTGTTGTAAAAAAATAAATTTAAAACAATACTCAGTGCATCATATTGAATTTTAAATTCTAAAAAAAAAAAATTAGAACTTATTTTCAGGATTGAATTTTTTTCATATTAAAAATTTTTTTTTTTTTTTTCAAGTTTTAGTTTATCCCAATTTTTTAAAGTATTAGAAAAAATAACAAGGAACAAAGTCAAGTAAAATTTGAAACAGAAAAATGAGGTTCCTCATTTTTTTTTTAATATAAAATCCTTTATGAAGCTTTGTGTTCTGTAATGAATCTTGTTAGAATTATTATAATATGAAAAATAATTCTTTCTGAATTTGTTTTTGTTTAAGGAATCACAGTTTCCAAAAAGAGGACCAGTAAGTGCCGTAGTGCCATGGGTAACAATAATGCTTCCCAATGGTACAGTTGTGTTCCAAAGAGCATGTGGCACCCTTACTCAATGCAGACAAATACCGCAGTGGGGACAGACCAATCAAATGAAAACCCAGACCAAAGTTTTTACGAAAACTATTCACTTGTGCCACAAAACCTACTGAAAGCTATAACCTCTGATGATATTTCTGAACTACAACAGCTGGTTGAAGCAAATGTAGATTTGAACATGCCATTAAACGAAAAAAATGAAACTGCCTTGATCCTTGCCATACGCCTTGGACACACCAACCAAGTGAAGAAACTGATTAAACAACCGTCATGTGATAAAAACATTTTGAACATCAAAAACTGTTCGGCCCTTGATGTGGCTTTGATTTACACGTATAACCAACGCACGGAGATCGAGACAGATGTGAACCACTGGGAAATCACCAAGGCACTGATGGCATCAAGTTTTGAGCCGATCTGCAAGGATGCCATGCTGTATGTAATCCGGACAGCACTAAAATTTGGGGACACAGACTTTATCTATCAGCTCTCGGACACTGCATTCATGTATTGCACATCATGTAAGTTTCATGAGTTGTTGCTGCTCCAGTTTCATCGACACCAACCAGTCTTTGAACAACCAATGGACCCAATATTTGAAAGCCTTTCTAGATTTACAATCAAACTGCTATGTCAATGTAGTGGACAAGAGCTAGAAATCCTGGTCAATAGTATGGCTTATTATTTGGAATCGCACTGGGACAGTAAAGCTCTGCAATTACAGCTTACAAAAAAATTGGTTTTATATGCTACAGCAGCTGGGTGGAGATGGTCTTCACAGCACATGGATTATATTAAAATAGTTGGACCCCACATAAGTGACTGGTGCTTGGCTACTCTGAAAACAGTGCCATCACTGCTTCATATCTGTCGTAGGGTGTATCGTCAAAGGATTGTTTGTAATGTTAATATTTCTTTCCAAAAACTTCCTGTGGCTGTACCAAAAGCCCTAAAGGACTATATTCAATTAAAAGATGTCGAACATTTATGTGAAAAAGAACTTGAAACTGTTTTTTTCTAACAGAAAAAAGATTTTTCTATTTATTTTATTCAATAAAAACAATGGTTTTTAAATATATATATTTTAAAATAAATTTAACTATTTTATCATTAAGTATAAATACTTATTGTGAAAAAAAAATGAAATGTTCCGGAGATCTGTTAAATTCCTTCCAGTAAAAGTAATTTATTAACTTCTACAAAAAGGGGAAGTGTTTTTTTTAGAGGATTCAGGTGACTCATCTACACAATAAAGAGGAAAATAGTCTATTATAAATACAAATTTTCTTTGTAAAATTTTAATTTTTTATCTTTTAAAAGGTCACACAACCCCCTTTTTTTTCCTGAAAACTAAAGATTATCCCATTTACTTTATCAAAATCTTAAGAATTTATGGTAAATTAGTTTTTTTTAATTTTTTTTTCTTCTGTATTTGAAAATGAGATTAACTGTTTATATTTTGGGATTTCTTTTTAAATATTAAAAATATTTTTATCAACAAAAAAAAAGGTTTGGTGTTAGATTTCATGGTTATTTCTTTTCTAACTTTGAACAAATTAGGAATACTAGTAGCAAATCCCCAAACAAAAAAATACTTCTTTATATTCAACTAACTTTCCAGTTTAATTGTACAATTAAGTCACTTTGAAGACACTGTTTCCTTTTGGATCATTTATGTGAATACCAGTTACTATACTAGAGCAAGTAACAAACTTACAAGCAATGCCCCTGCTATTCCTTTCAGGGAAACCAATTGTTACACTATACGCATCACTGAGCAATAAGATATGAATGAATGGCCAAATTCAATTCAACTTTCAGCCATAAATTTAGTATTGCATTTTTTGCACATTCTGGACCAGTTTTCTGATTTCATGCCAAATAATTATTTTATTTTTTGTTTGGACTCTTAAAATTTCTCTCAAAATAATAATTCAGTGGTGCATGATTTTAGCTAATTAGACTGAAAATTATGACAATAAATAGAGTTATCATTTGTAAATATATATTTATGATGATAAGTCAAAGATTTGTTGATTTCAAACTAATTAAGTTTTGCAGTTCAGAAGGAAATAATTTGACTTGTCTGTGGGTAAATCAGTATTATTAAAATATACTCAAAAGTAAACCCAAGTAACTTTTACCCTCCTTTAATACTTTAAAAACCTTGCAAAACTAATCTTTTTTTTTTTTTTTTGTTTATTGGCAACTCTTTTTTAAGCCCAAATCAAATTGTTACTTTTGTAGAAATTTTACCATGCCATTTGTAATTTGAACAAAATCATGTAAGTTGCATTTAAAAAAATTATTTAACCCATTAACTTTAGTTCATTTAAAATATTGAATTTAAAATAAGTTTCTTGCTTGGGGATTTTTCAAACACCGCTTCTAAATGAAAAAAAAATTCCTTTTTTGAATTCTCTAATTTCAATATAATTTATTTGTGAAGCTTTTTAGTTCCCAAGGGAACATAGGGCTGCAACGGCCCTCCTACAACGGACAGGGTTCAGACTGGTCACTCCAGTCACTCTCGTCTTCAATACTTCTTTTCCAGGCCTGCCTCAGGCAACCAACTCTGCACTTGCCTTGTGGGTTTGATTTAAGTGTCTGCCTTGTGATATTAGATGCAGCCTTCCGCAAACTTTTTTTTAAAACTCCAAACTTTGTTTATAAAACCATGTTTTAGTGTAAATAATTAATAACTCAAATTCTTGAAGAATTTTTTCAATAATTGGTTTTATTCTAAATATTCCATTCCAGTAAAGATTTTTATTAACTACATCCATTGTTTTCTTCCAACCAGAATTGTACCTCATAAAATAAATTTTAATTCTTATAACTGATGACTATAAAAAACTTTGATTCTTGTAAATGATTACTGTTATAAGAGAGATGAGAAATCGTTTATTGCTAGCTCAAAAGTAGAAAGCTCATTTGCAAAATTCTTGGTTGAAGTATAAACTCATAACTTTTACTTTGCTTTTTCAATAATATTCAATATACAAGGCTTTGGACAGACTTTACTAGAATAAGGATTAAAAGACATTTTATATTTTAGTTTAGGATGGATCATCTAATAGATTTTAGGCAATACAACTTACCATTTTCTGTTTTAAAAAGGGTTGGCAACCTGGTCTGAAATTAGGTCATTATCTTAAATTTGTACAGAAAAGTGAACATTAAAAAGGAAATAAATTGCAGCAGTTGGAAGTTCTAATTAAATGTTTAGTCTAATTAAAAAAAAGATTAATTCATTAGACAAAGTCAATAAAGCAGATTTGTTTTTTGTTTTTTTTTTCAAGCAAATTGAATCCAGATTCTAAAATCCTATGACAATTGTAATTGCTGCCACTAATGGGACACACGCATGCAGGAAGAAGCACAACTGCCATCAAATAAAAAGTTTCATATATACTCTTAAAAAGCATCAGTTTTCTCCAATGACAGGACTGAATCTTTAATTTGTAGGTTCTTCTCATTGGCCTCTTCACTTGCTGCTTTTAGACGCACCTAAAATAGAATTTTAAAAGGAGACAAAAAAAAATGTCAATTTTCTCTTTTAGGTAAACCTTTTATTTTTATTTTTCTATCTGTTTTTTTAGGAGCATTTCTACTTTACTATCAATGTTTATTGTTTTTTATTCAACAATTTAGCATTAGGGCATTTACTGTTTCCAGGAATGGGGAGGAAAAAGAAAATAGGGTATTTGTTTCTCTGGGAGCCAACCAAGGCTAATTTGCCGGTGCTAATGCAAAAACTTGTCCCTTCAAAAAATTGAATCCCCTGCTGATTTTCCATCCATCAACCATTACACTTAGTGGTGCGTTGGGTAGCAAATTTGTTTTTTTGCTGTTTCTGTAACATACTTGTTTTAAGAGAAAGTGTCAGCCCTATGCTCAACCCCAAACCTGGAGGACCTTTTGTGGGCTCTTAAAATCAGTGTTGCCCTTCACCTAGATAAGATACTCTCCCATTTAATGGGCACCATCTGCTTGAGCTTTTATCAATGCTCCACTTTGCCACCTCTTGCTGGTTGTGGGTTCTGTAAAATTATGTTTTGTCAGTTTTTTTTTTTCTTAGATACGGATTGAAAAAAAGCTAATACAAATTCAACAAAACCAAAGTTACAAAATAACTTTTTATTAACTTAAAAAAAAAAAGAATTAATTAAAAACTTAAAACCAAATCGAAACCATTAAAACTAAAACCAATGTAACAAATTTTAAAAAAGAAAAACAATTAGAATTTTTAATATTAATAACAAAAAAAAAAAAATTGTGGATAGAATGGCTTTCTTTGCTGTCATTGTTACTCTTATTTCTCTGATTAAAGCCTAAAAATATTTATTAATGAAAAACAAAATAATTTGATTCAACTTTTCACTTTTAATTTCAACAAAACTTAATTTTACAAAATTAAAAACCAGCAGAAGATTCAATTTTTCAAAGTTTTTGTTGTATAATTAGCTTTAGTAGGCCCTTAGAGAAACAAATACTGAAAATAGATACTTACTGTAATTGTTGTTTTATGATCAGCCGTACGCCTGGCAACTTTTTGAAGAAATTCCACGTATTCTTCAATTATTTTTTCACTTTTTTCAGTTTCTTTTTTAGTTCTTAAAAAAGAAACAAAATTGAATAAAAATAGTTATAAATAAAATATAAATATTCTATAAAATAAATGATTAAATAAAATAAAGAAATACACAGTTGAAGATTAGGAATTTTCAGTTTATAATTGTAAATTAGTAGTAGGTCATCAAAGAGGGCTTAATTTTATTTGAAAACTAAAAATTTATCAAATTATTAAATGGAAAATATAAAAATAAAAGTTACTTACAAAATAGAACATTAAGTTTATTTAGTTTCTAGCATTAAAAAATTCACTAAAACATTAAAAAATCAACTGACTGGATTCAAATGTGAGTCCATGCAAAAATGAATGTAATATGTCAATAAATGTTAGAAAAAATAATAAATAAAAAAAAAATAATCATCTGATTAACTCACAATTCTTTGGCTTTCGTCACATCAACTTTAAGTAAATCAATCTCGTGTTCCAATTGTTTGCACATTATATTATTTTCATCCAATTCCTTGTATTCCTGATCATAAAGAGCTTGTTTACTGCCAATACTCTGTTCATAAAGCTAAAAAAAATAACAGAGCCTTTATTCAAATGGAAAGAAACAAGTGATTTTCATTAATATGCAAACCTAATTTTATTTAATCCAAGTAGATAGATTGTTCTCATTCAAATAATCCTAAGTGGCTTTTTATGCAAAGTTCAATATTTCTGTCTGTTTTTCAGAATAAATCTGCAACTTTAAGGCAATCATGATTTAGAACTTAAATAAACCAACATTTCTAACCAGTGAACTTAAAGTTTGGTCCAGAATCGATGGAGCATCAATTTATAAAAGTTCTGACATTTATAAACAGTTTGTAGTTTCAATCCTGACTGTAAAATTGAATTTTACTTAAGAGAAAAGAAAGAAAAAAAAAACAAAGAAATTATATTTGAAATATCCAAGAAAAGCAACAGATATCTAACTTTAAAAATAGACATTGTTATATTGTATTTACTCGGTGAGCACCAAACCAAGTTTGGCACAGGACCATTTTTATGTGCTCTTACCCAGGCTTTTTACATTCAGTGTTACCCTTCACCTAGATGAGTTACTCTCCCGAGTTAACGAGCCCCATCTGCCCGAGGCTGCTAAAGGTGAAAGTAATGGTTTTGACTGGGATTTGAACTCACGTAATACGATCTCAGAGCCCGAGCTTCTACCAATGCTCCATTGTTGCTGCCCAGACATTGTTATATGAAGTTGTTTTACATAGAATGAATATTATTTTTAATCTCTAAAAGCATCCATTTTGTAATAGTGATTTTAGAAATTAGAGGAGTAGAAATATGAATTGAAACATGAATAACTTACATTTTTTTCATTTTTAAATGTTTCTTCTAACCGTTTTAAATTGTTGCTTAGCTCTTTTATTTTGTCTGACATTTCTTCTACTTGTTCAACTTCCTGCAATAAAAAAAAACTTCTAAATTAAGAGAAAAAATTGATAAGGAACTGAAATGAATAATCATTTGTTTTGAAAACAACATGAAAAACGAACAAATGGTTAGAATTGCTTTGATGATGGTACAAATTTTTACTAAAATTTTTATTATATTATTACAACTGAAAGTGAATTCAAGATAATATACTTTAAATTTAGATACCAAGATTTTTTTATAGAATAAGAAATAGAAAATTGCTTAGGATTAATCTTTTAATATATTAGTTCAAATGCTAAATGCTTTCAAATCTCAATTAAATCTAAATGAACTGATAGACTACTAGGTTTTTTGTTGTTTGGCAAAGTATGAATTTTGGTTATTTTTCTCTTAATATTTGCCCTCACAATCACCCACTCTTTATCACCAAGTTAACATCAATTGTGACCTTCAACTTAAGATGCCTAAAGCTTCAAAACTTTTAAAGTCTAGCAAACTGAAAAAATTCATTCATATCAACACTTAGATTAAAAACCAATAAGCCTTGCATTTTAGGGACAATATTAAGATATAAAATATAAACAAAATTATTAGTAAATAAGTCATCAAATTTAACTATTATTTTCTGGGAAACAGACTATCTATGTATTTTACAATATTTTTATCAAATATAATAAAAATTGAATTAAAAAATTAGTTTCAAAAATGTTATAAAATTTATTAAGAAAATAAAAATTATCATATCAAAATAAATACTTAATGACATCTACTTATAGTTTCCATAAAGTTTATAGATCTTTTAATGGAAGTAATTTTTTTATAAATATTTAATGCCAATAAAATTATTTCTTAGAGAATTCCTCCAAAGAAATATGATATTAATTTAAATCAATATTTTCTTTAATGTTAACAGAAATTAAACTTTTTTCTTTTCATAATCAATCTTTCTTCCTTGATTCTGATAAAGTACTTATTGTAATGCCAATAAAAACTAGTAATGCAATAAACGTTCTTCAAATATAACAATCGTTAAAGACTCTTGATAAGGGAAGTAAAAACTGCATTTGGTTGTAAGAAGTTTTTTAAATTACCAAAATAAAGTGAATTTATTATTATATCCACTAGAATTATCATTTGAAAAAAAAAAAATTATAAGCAAACCTGTTCCAAAATATTTTCTAGTTTTCTTTTTTCTGCATTAACCGCATGAAGTTCATCCGTGATTTTACTTTTCACTTCTAAAATTTGGGACTGAAAAAAACAAAACAAAAAAAAAACAACAAATAAAAGTTTCCAAGTTTTGAGTAATACTTGAAGAAGGCTAAAGAATGCATTGGCTGAAACATTGTGAAGATGAAAGTAGAAGGTTGAATAACTTGAATGAAGATTAAAAAATAACTTTAATTATTTTGAATTTTTTTTTTCTTCATTTCATTTTTAAAAAAAATGAACTTCTAGAAATATTTGATTTATTAAAAATTTAATGGTACTTAATAGTGGGTTCCCACCAAATGAGTTAAAAATTATAGTATAAATGTTGAGTGGCAAGTCAAATTGTTCGTTTGCTAAAAGGTCCAATTTGCCATTTTGCCCAATAAAACATTGCTACCTAAAAAAATAAATTGCCTAACCCTAAACCTTCTGAAAAACAAAATAATCATCTATCTATCTGTCTGATTAATAAATTAATTTGATTAAAAAAAATTTGGGCTTTTTTGCCAATGGACAACTTTTCATAATTGGACAATCTTTTGTGGACATAAAAATAAATTGGAAATTATTGTCAATGGGTTAAATTGGAATGAATCTTATGGCAAATTGAACCTTTTTGCAAATGGACGATTTTACCTGAAACCAAATGTTGACTTAAGCAGAATGCTGAGTTTACAATAGAAAATACATCTCAAAGGCTTGGGCAGGGCCGTGCTTATGGCCCCTGCAACTGCGCAGTGGGGGGAGGGGGGGGCAAGGCTTCTTTGCTTCCCAGATCTTTTGTAGCACAAAAAATAATTAATTATTAGGATTAAGTTGAAAATCATTATACCTGTCAAAATATACACAATTCAATCCCTCTGTCTGTCTATATATATTTGTATAACTAGACTTTGATCAAAACCAATAGTATGTTGTGGGTGTACAAGTTGCCTTCTTCAAATTTCAATAAATTTAAACAATTCTTTCTAGACGACCAATTATGAAATGGTCAACAGGCTAGTATCAGTCTATGGATCAGTAACTGTGAAATTCTAACAGTAAAAATCTACTATTCTTCTGTGAAAGAAATTATTTAAAAATCTCACAGAAGTTTATTTGTGAAGTTGAAGCTATTTTTTTGCATCATTTTCTTTTAGACACAAGAACAACTAGATAAGATGTAAAAAAACAAACAATGATGATATATTATCAAAATTTTACTAAAGAATAGTTAATAGCTGAAATTGAAGAAGACTATTGTCCATGACTACACAGAAGCATTGCTTCTAATTTGACCACCAAAATTTAAGCAGTACTGTAATCAATGTATTGACACAAATCTTTTTTGAAAATTTTTTTTTTCATGGACAAATATTCCATTAGTGAATGAAAAATCTCTTTTCAACTTAGTATACTTTCTTAAAATAAAACTAGCAAAGCGAATTATTTAAACAATAAATGGTTTATAGAACAATATACTTTTTTATTTTTTAACTGAAGGCTTTTTAAAGAAATATCTCTAAAACTAAAATGAAATTGATCACATGGAATCATTTCCAAAAACTTTGACAGTTGTCAGCTTCTTTTGAAGTTTAAAAAAACAATTAGTATTGGAAAAACCTTATAATCAGACTTGCTGAATTTCCTCCTATAAATTTTGACTGTATCATAATTCGAAAATTTAACATAACTTCACCTAAAATTAATGGTTTATTTATAACAATGAAATAGCATAACATCAGTTTGGCTAGTAACTTTTCTATTTGGCTAGTAAATTAAAATATTTAGTTGTCAAAGGTCAATTAAAATTAAATTTGTCTGTAGAGCCCTGATAATGTTAGATATTGACAAAGAATAACAAGAAATAATTTCCTGACCTTGTGTTGTTGAAATTGTTCATCAGTGCTTCCATCCAAGAAACTTGGTTTTAGTTCAAAGTCTAAACCATTAGAATTTTTAGCACTCATTGGAATTAATTCCAACATTCTACAAAGTTTGTTGTGTTGGGAACAACATTCATTAAGCTGTTGGTGAAAAAAAAAAAAAAAGAAAGAATTGACATTTATAAAATGAACAAGTTTGCATCAATTACAAATCAAATCAAATGAAGATGATTCTATGCAAGTCGAAAAAAGTCAAATAGATTCTGTAACTAAAATTAGCGCAATCAAATTGGTTACACCCAAAAAGGAGTAGAGTAGGTTGGGTCAGAGTTAGGGTTAAGAAAAATGTATGGTTATCTTCGTGTCAGTCAAGAAGCAGTAAAATATTGTATTTATGTAGCGATATGGGACGTGGCGTGATGTCAGTCAATATCGTCAATGATCGGCTGTTCCTGATATTGACATCACAGTGACTATAAAAACACGAATGCCAGGTTTAGATTTAGAGTTGGGCTGACCGAGCGACTGAGAAAGCCATGGCTTAATAAACAGTTAACCGAAAATGTCTGTCTTCATATTGCTAAATACTCTTGATTCCAGCACAACGACTTAGGAGCACAGCACAAAGATGGACAGCAGGGAGATGCCCCTTTTACTGGATTTCTGGAAGGGCCCAGAAATTTGAACATCAGTAAAACCGTAAGTAGCCCTGCCAGCTGACAATGGATTGTCCGTCGAAACGGGTGAAAAGACCATTCGCAATGCGACATATAAGATCTAACATCGTGATTCATTTACAAGATATAGTTTATTTAAAAGTGCAAATTTAGTTCCAAGATGATTTGATGAAAATCTGCAGATAAAAGTGAATCTGAGCTTTTATACATCAATGAATTGGTTCTTTAAAAAGAAAAAAATGAATTAAATTCTTTTTTTTGCAACAAAAATTTGAAAAAATTACCAAAAACAAACCAAAAAATAATGAAATGCAGGTCAAAATTGAGTGAGGAACCATATAAGTTAAGTTTGGTAATAATCAACCAATCAAAAAAAGATTTCTGTAGAAAAAAAAAGGCTAACTTTATCTTGATGTTTGCCAATAGACATTTCATCATTCCATAATTCTTCATCAAGTTGGCAAATGTCTTTCTCCAAGGCATCACTTTGGCTTTGAAATTGGTTTTCTTCCATCCTAAATCGTTCAACATCAGCAGGAGCAAACTCTTGATTATCAAAAATGCTTTGCAAAGTTTTCAACTGTGCCTTTTTGGACTCTAATTCAGTTTCTATTGTGGAAAACAAGAGAAAACAAATTAAATTTGATTCTTATACAAAATCATCACAATGACATTCATTTGGTTCCTAGAGCTTATATTGAATATACAGTCATTTAAAGCTGGAGACCATTTTGGAAGCCATGAAATGGAAATTGCTGATTCATTATTGTGGTTATATTTGGTGTGTTACCATCAACCATCACCAATAATTTTTTTTATCATAATGAAAAACACGAGGCTTTCACAACAAAACAAATACATAGTTTATTTGATGCATACTTAAAAAAAAAGTTATAATTTTCTCTGCTGATTTTCTGTTCTAGAAAAACAGCTATTTTTTTTTTAAATAAATGTAATTTTTAGGATAATTATTTTTGGTCCTGGATTTTTACCCAAAGTTTTGTTTCGAGAATTGTAAAACACCTAATAATATGCACATGATTTAACAGCACAAACTAGAATCTATTAACAAAACTACTTCATACAAAATAATCGCTTTGAATTACAACTAAAAACTGATTATCATAAAAATATTTTTAAATGCATAAACCATAAGAAGTTCTCATTTTTTTTTTAAATATAAAAAAAATCATAATAATAAAAATAGATAAATAAATTTCTACTTACCAAGAACTTTATTTTCTTGAATTTCAAAATCTAAATCCAATTTATCTTCAAATACTTTTAATTCAGCCAAATAGTTTGTCAAATGTACCAAATCATTTTCTTGCATAATTTTCCTTTCTTGACATTCTTGAAAGCTATCCTAGAAAAAATAAAGGTTTAAAAAAACAAAGTCTTTACTATATAAGACAAATTATTGGATAAGACCTCTTTTGGATCAGAAAGAGTCAACAATCCCTGGTTGTAATGCTATGATGTCTATAGATATTTGACTAATTATTGATGAATATTTTGGATCACTAACTTCTGAAGTAGTTATTCACTTCAAGAGGATGTATATTTAACTTCTACTTTTATTTTTGTTTCATTTGATACTTGTTAGATGGTATAATTGTTAATTTTGGAATAAATTCTTTTTGCCTTTTTTGTTTTTTTAATTATTCAATCATGGCTGCCATTGAACTGATAAATCTAATTTAGCTAAAGTAAAGAGTTTTTAAAATTACAGATCAGACTCTAAGGTGAAATGCAAAGGTTTTTGTAGATGGTTTTTTGTGTTTTAACATCTAGACGCAGTTCATGGGCTTAAGCATTAAGTTTGTTTATAGCTAGAAAATGATTTTTGCATTGATTTAATTTCTAATTAAATGTGTTTTGGGGTTTTGAATCTAAAGGCAGTTGGTACACAATGAGCGCATATGGGTTTCGCCCATAACAGTTTTCTGTTAGAGAATGGGGTGAAAGAATAGTTGTAGTTTCTTGGCACATTAATTAAGTTAAAGTATAAATAATACTCATTCTCTCTCCAACAACTTTCAAATTAATATAAAATCATGTCTTTTTTCATATGATAAAATGCTTGTTGGTTGTTAATTTTCTTCCCATTTAGAGCTTTGCATCAAGGACCTCGCCTTGCGGAGAACTACTTGACGAGTCATAGACTCCAGTTGAGAAAGTCATACAGACCTTTCAAGGAAGCATTGCTATTGAAGCAAAGAACATGTATTATGTACCCAATGGATTGGGGTATAAAGAAGGCTTGGTGTACAATCCCTGATAGTAAATATATCTCACAAAAAGCTTAAAGTTTGTATTAGCAAGCCAGACTTTTGGTACATGAAGATGTTGGCCCTTAACGTTCATCTGTCATCATAATAGAAGGAGAGCTCCACCGTTTAATAAATAATAATAATAATAACTACAGTACATACAAGGATAAAAAAAAGTAATGGTTAAAAATAGATTCTATCATAGTTTTAAACTATTATATAATCAATACCTAAAGGGCTCTTTTTTATATGCAACCAGTAAGTCATCTTTAATTTTCCAAGCCTACAAAATGTATGAGTTAACCTACTTTTCCAAAATTTCAAAACTTTTACATTCTGTCAATAACATAAACAAAGTTGTAACAAGAATCATTTAAAATAATGATAAATAATTATTTCTATTTACTTACTTCATCTTCTTCAAATTCTCTCAGTTTTTCACTCAAGTCAACATTTGCTTGTTCAAGTTTGTCCAGGGAACCTTTCTCGCCTGAGTATTTCTGCCCTAGAAGAAATAAAAGTTTTGAAAAAATCAAAACAAACAAAGGTCTGTATGTTCATCATGCCATTCCAAACACAATATACAACATATACAATGCATTGAAGACTAATTTTTTTTTTTTTTTTTTGGGGGGGAATAGAGATAGTTAAAAAAAAAAAGCACTATTGATTTTATACCTATTCCATTCAGCATTAAATAAACCAAAAGGTTGATATGCTGGTCAAATAAAACATCCAATCAATCAATTAACCAAACAATCTCTTCAGCATTAAATAACCCAAGAGGGTTAATAAGCTGGTAAAATAAACCAACCAATCAATCAATCAATCAACCAAAAAATGTCTTCAGAATTAAATAACCCAAGAGGGTCGATATGTGGTAAAACAAAACATCCAATCAATCGACCAAATTAAATGCAAATCCTAGATATTTACAAGTTCGTTCACTGCATTCATTCAGTTAAAAGAGAGGGAAAAGAAATCTAATCTAGTTAAAATGACTTAGACTTATAAACAATCACAAGGGAATTAAAATCCTAGTGAATGTCCATAATCTTCACTTTTAAGCTAATACTCTTCATAAATGTACTGAAATGGTTAAATTAAAAATTTGTAATAACACATCAAGATAATGAAGTTAACAGTTTCATTATTAAAAGTAAACAACAGAATGACATGACAAAATCTTCAATGCAAAACAGTGAAACAAACAATTATGCCTTCAACCACAACAAATCCATATTAATTGGTCCTTCTGTCACCAATTCCTCTCTTTTAAATCCTCTTCCAACTAAGACAACCTCATTCCTCTCATCTGCTGACATTAAAAGTGTTTAAAACAAAACATATATATTCTTCCTAATCCATTTCATACAGAGCAGACAATAATACTCAACAGCCAGAGTTTCTCACTTGCTATTCTTCCCTTCCTCCCTCTGTTGTCTCTTTCATTTTCAAACAGCCACCTCCATTACCTGACTGCAGGTAGCATCAAATAAAAACAAACTATTTAATTGGACACAATGAAGCATTAATATTTCCATTATTTTCCAGATATAATTTTTTGCGACAATTGGTTCGAAGAGAAAAACATTTTATAAAATTGTGGACACTAAAAACCTACAAAAGTTTTATATGCCATAAAACAAGGAAACCTACCCAAACTGTTAAGTTGATGAAATGGATCAGTTTGATTGTATAAATTCAATTATATAACCTTTTTAATTTGGCTATGGGTATTGTCATACTTTCATCCACCCCAAGTAATACAGTTATTAAAAAAATGGGTTGAGAAACACTACTATTAATAAAAGCCTACATCCACAACATGACGCAAAATAGAAGGCAACCACCTCTTTTTTCTTACTCATCTTCACACTAATATCTATCCTACTAGGACTAGACACATTTACATAAAACCATGTCTAATTTTTCTAAAAATGCTCATAGCCATAAAAATATAGATTTTGTTTTTATAACATGATTTGTATCTTAATTGACCATATAAAGAGCTACATTACGGTCTTTTTATCAAGCAACGATTCATCACCCGGCTATTCATCACAGTCTATTCATCACGTTTTTTTCAGAACGTTGAC
The DNA here is from genome assembly GCA_034780655.1 of Idiosepius hallami. NCBI lineage: Eukaryota > Metazoa > Mollusca > Cephalopoda > Idiosepiidae > Idiosepius > Idiosepius hallami. The sequence goes on along the minus strand of JAUZSX010312460.1, from coordinate 8,846 downwards.
AATTCATCACCCTGGGCTTTTTCATCACTAAGACTTCTCATCATTTGGACATTTTTAAAATTTAAGTCCTGTAATGTTTGCTCACATTAAGTTAAAATAAAATGAAACGATTTGAAGTTTGTTTAGATTTTTAAATACAAAAATAGAAAAAAATAAATTGAAATAATTTTTTTATTGCTTATTTTTTAAAAAGTTTGAAAAAGAGGCTGATATTTACTTTATAGATCTTTCGTAAAAATAACCTCAAAATTGTCAAAGGGGCTAAAAATTTCACGTAATAAAAACATAATTACGTAATTAACATTATCACATGAATAAATGTAATTTTTTTTCTTTGGGTTGAAGAAAGTTATCGATGTTGGGATGATGAATAGTCCACATGATTAAAAGTATAGTGATGAAAAGTCAGTAAATCACATTGCTTATCACCTGTTATCCCACCAATGGTACCCCAAAATATAAAACCTGTGGCATAAGGAATGAATGAAAACACTGTTGGACATTTGTTGACTCATAACCAGTGATGACAGACAGTGAAAGAAGCATAGTTTGCTAGTTACGTAGATCTGAGCAAATAAGGGAGTTAATGTTTTGGGAATTAATTATCTGCATTATCCAAGATAATCAACCACGTTACACATAGAATAAAAATAATTACTGAAATATTCATGAAGATCCTTGTCCATGGCTTCAAATGAATCAGAACCATCCATGTAGCTCTCGTAGGCATTGATCATATATTTGAAAACAAGCTGTAAAAAAAAAAAAAATAAACATGGTTCAAAATGAATAGAAAGAAAATATCAACATCAAGAAATCTAAATGGACATCCAGTAACCATAATAATAAAAAAGATTCCAGCATCTGAGGGTCGTTCCAAAAGTAATGCTTTCTATTTTTTTTTTATTCCACCCAAATGTAGGATAAGGCATTGCAAATAGCATTGTCATGATGAGTAAATGATGTATTATTCTTCATCCAAAAGTTTCATCTCTTTGTTGCAGATATTGACTGTGTGAAACTCTAAGAGAGCGATGAATGGATCTGAGAGGATTACAAAATGCATTGTTATGATAACTGAACTTATGCATCACCTGAAAATTTTATCTCTTTGTTGCAGATATTGACGGTGTGAGACTCTAAGAAAGCGATGAATGGATTAGAGGAGATTGCAAATAGCATTGTTATGATGAGTGAATGATGTATTCTTCATCTGAAAGTTTAATCTCTCTGTTGCAGATATTGACGGTGTGAAACTCTAAGAAAGCACTCCCTGTTATGGATATGCATCAGAAGCAGAATTGTATCATCAAATTCCTCCACACAGGAAAAATTCAACAGATAGACATTCACCGGCACCTGATTAACATTTACAAAGCCAATGCAGTTGATATCAGCACAGATGTATTCATTGATTTCAGAGTGGTGACAAAGATGTGACAAAGCACGCTACAGTAGTGAAATGGACTTCTTCATTCATAGCAAGCAAAAACGCATTGAAAATGATTGATGACTATGTAGAAAAATAAATTCTTAAGTACAAAATGTCTGGAAGTTAATGTTACCACTTCCACTTTTGTAGCTCTTCAAATTTTAAAAAGCAACTTTAAAAAAAATAGGATGCATTACTTTTGGAATAACTCTTGTATTATTGTAATCTGGAAAAATTCAATTAAGAAATTGAAATATTTAAAATCATTTTTTTAAGAATATGCTTTTTGTTAAAAGAATATTTTAAAAAAGTTAATAGCACATTCTTTTTTAAAAATAATATGCTTTTTGTTAAAAGAATATTATTTTTCAAAAATAATATGCTTTTTGTTAAAAGAATATTATTTTTCAAAAAGAATATGATTTTTTTAAAAGAATATTCTGTATGCAAAGAATATGCTTACATAAAAAGAATATTCTCGTCACAGCCCTAGTAATAAGATGAACCAAAAATTTGTCATAATGAAAAGCATTAGGTTTTAAGATTTTAAAACTTGAAAAATTTTAAAGTCTATCAACAGATTGTTATTTATTCAATTTAAAAGAATTTTTTTTTAAGATCTTATGTAAATTTGTATTGATCTTTAAATAAAAGAAAAACTATTTACTGAAGAAGCGTTTTCTTAAAATTTATCTACCCCCACCAAAAAAAGATTTTTCAAAATTAAATTTAAGAATACTTTATATATATCTGCCAAATAAGCCAAACACAAAAAATCATATAAAAGAAAATTAAATCCAGAAAATCGGCTTACTAGCCGGAAAATATAGAAGCCTAAAAGTCAAAACATTGTTTCTAAATTAGTTGAATTCTAAACATTTTCTACACACAAAAAAAAATGTAATTTTGATAGAAAATAAAAGTATAAAAAACTCAAAGCTAATTTACATAATTACGTTCCAGTCTAAACTGGATATTGGAGGCCAGTGGTTTTCACTCTCCCCTCTGTTTCTCTGTATTTATCATGTACATCTACAACTATTACTATTATTTTCAGATTACCTTATTGTCAGATACATCATCAAAATCCTCTGGAAAGATGAACTTATCTAATTCTTCATTCAGAATCAGACCAGTCTACAGAAAAAGCAAAAGCAAAACAAACAGTGATAAAGAGGTGAATGAGAAAATCAAATTTTATTACGTTAACATAAGATTTTCACAGAAAATAATTTTTTTTTGAATTATCACAAAGCATAAATTTCTAATTTTTTCTTAACTTTTTTTTTTATAAATTTGGATGAATTTAGGTCTTAGAATTAAAACAATATTCCTGATTTTACTTCCATTTAATATTCATTTATAAGAAAATCTATATAGAAGAAAATTGTTGTGCAAAAGAAAATAATGTCAATCATGCAAACTTAAACCAAAATTTTTAAAATTGAAAATTAAAAATTCATTATAAATTTTATCTATGAACATATTTCACATGTGTGTATATATATATATATATATATATATATATATATATATTGGCTAATAATTATATGCACCAAGATTTAACATTATACAATTTTCTATTTTAAAAAAAAAAGAAAAAATGAACGCAAGATATGTAATCTTTATTTGAAAAGAAAAAAACTCACATCAATAAGATCTGCAAGCCAAACAAGTGCAGCCAATATCGCAGGCCAAGTGTGAGGACTACCAACAGCATACATAGAACTGCGGCTGATGGTAAATGGATAACCAAGTAAGCGAAGGTATTTAGGAATCTCATCTTCATATTTATCTAAAAGTTTGAATTTATATTCAATTTGTTTGAATATGAACTGTAAAAGAAAAGAAAATTACATGAAAATAACTATCAAAAGATATCACACTGTTTTGTTTCGTGGCTATAGCAACATTTTACAGCCAGGAATTTTTTTTTTTCAATTGATCTGTCTTGCAAATTTCTCGGTAATTGTGGCTAACATATTTGATGACATTATTCAAAGTTTTATTTTGCCACTTCTGGGGGCAAAACATTTAAGTTTTTAATATCTTCAATTTGAGAAAAATCTCACTCTTTCTTCTATTGACAAACGCTAAGATCTAGTAATTGATTGTTTTGTATGAAAATCTTAAGTGATATTCTTAAGATTCAGAAACTAGAAAATTATGAGAATGTCTACTTTAGTAAATTTCTGATAAATTAAAAGAGGTTTTTGAGAGAAAAATCAGCTAAACTTTTTTTTTCCCAGTGGCTAATAAAAAATTATGCTTCTGACAGAGTTTTAACTTGCAACATTTTGAGAATAGTTTGAAATTTCAAATTTGAAAAAATTTATATACATTTAACTTATTTAATGAAATTAATTAATATGTAATGAGCCTTTCTTTGTTAATATTTCTACAATGTAATATTTAATGTAGCTTACCTCAAAAACCTTGAGGAAATCTTTGGTTGTTGGTGACAATAACATCTTTTGAGTGATGTTGTTGGGGTAGTTACGTGACATCAAAAACTAAAGAGAGAAAATAAAAAATCATTTTTTATTTGCTATTCTGGCCATTTAGTGATGAATCAACTTATTTTAGAAAACTAATTTTGCTGAAATATTCTTTAGTACAAAACAACTTGCATGCCTGTGTCTTCAAATATAACACAATAAAAATGTTAGTTAAATAATAATAATAAAAAATATAGTTACCAATGGCTTCAAAGATTTTATTCAGAAAGAAAAATAACTTATGAACAAATAAACTTGTTTTTTCTTTATTTCATCATCTTGCTTCTTTTATTTTGAATCATCTTGCATTTCTATTTTATTAAAATTTCAATTAAATTCTATTTTTAAATATTGTATTTTTTCTTTATATAACCTACTTCAAGCTAAATTTCTATAAAATAATTAACAAAAACAAACTAGTTTAATCTAAATTTAGTTTAAAAATGGTTTTTAAAATAGTTTTAATAAATTTTATCTGTTAATATTGCATTTTATTTTTCACATAATTTTTTTCAAACTCAATTTTATACCATAATTAACAAAACTAAGTATTTTAAATAATTATTCCACCCAGTTGCTAGCTTTCAATAATCAAGCCTAGAAAATAAACTAAAAACCCATAAAGATTTTTGGCTGTCTGACAGTCGGGAGTTCAAGTCCCAATGGGGGCAACATGTTTTAGACTTTAATATTCAGAGCATGACATGATAAATATGTATGAATAAACATACAACACAATTTGTATTATATATTATAGATTTGTTACAAAATTTCTTATAGAGTATTTCTTTTTTTTTTTATAATTTTTATACATATACAATTTATAAAAAATTTGGTCTTTTTGAAATCTTTAAATTAATGTTTATATGTTTTAAAGTTGTGTTGTATTTCTAAGTTCACAAATGTAGCCACACTTCATCAGATGTTCGACCACAACACCTGATAGGAACTCTTTTGTAATTGTATTCCCACCAACCACTGTCACCATAGTTGTTGTCTGTCAGTGTCGCACTACTTTTTGACCAATCAACAAACAGATTAAGAAACCTCATCTCAGAAATTCCTAAAATAAATACAAATAAAGCTAGTCTCTTTGAGGTCAAAATATTGATATAAATATGACTTACTTATCTGAAACTATTTTCTACCTCAAGTAAAATCCTGAAATTATATATGTCATGTAATAAAAATGTTTTTTCAAAAGTTCCAAACCTCATACAAGCGTTTAACGCATCGTTGCTGATAAGCTCTTGAATTAAGGGGTCTGGAATCTCTTAGTTCAATCCGACCACGATCAAACCCATAAGACATCCTATAAAAAAAAGGAACATATTGTAAATATTTGAAAAAATAATCTTTTTAAAAGCGCAATTTATTCTAAGAATATTTCATTTTGACTGTTGATGCTTGCAGCCATGATGTGATGTCATTTGATACTGGAAGTGTTTTTTGTTTTTAAGATATTAATTGAACTAATTGAAATGTTAAATAAAAACGTCACATTTCAATATTTTTCTATAAAAAAATTCAATAAAAATAATAATTACTAAAAGAATATTCACATTGACAGATTTCAATATTTTCGATAAAAAAATATCATCAAAATAAAAAAGCTGTATTAAATTGTAAAGGGAAAAAACACCCTCCAGTGCTGCATCTTAGTTTTCAAAATAGAGAATCATGTCAGCCTTTAGCCACTTCCTTAATTTTTATTCCTAAATTGGAAATAGATATTAAAATCTAATTCAATTAGAAAATTATAAACATATTCTTATTCTTTCAACATATATCTAGTTAGGAATGAAATTAAAAACAAAACACATGGATCAAGTAGAAAATTTGAACAAGAGAAAAGTGTTGAGGTTGCACATAGACATGCTTTATTTATTTACTTACTTAAAAAAATCAATCAAATGCTAGGAGAATAAAGGGATTTAAAAAAAAACCTGCTCTGAAATCTTCAATTGAATCTTTTTATAATTCAAACAATCTAACATGAACCTGATAGCGGCTCACCATTTAAGTCATATTGCATCTAGGATATATCCAATGGGTCATTTAGGAATAGGATTATTTAAACTCTGCACTCACCTTTTGGACATGTTCCCTCCCATAGAGGTTTTTCCAACAGGCGTCCTTCCCATAAGAGAAGGCCGACCATTCTGGCCAGTAGAAAATCGTCCAGATGACAAACGGTCAGTTGATGGGAACCTTACAAGTGTTTGTGGCTTTTTGGCAGAAGATGGCCTTGCTATACGGCTAGGAGCAACAGATTTTCGGTTATCACATGAACTAGAACGCCTCATTTTCGGGTTTTGCCCTCTAATTCCAGTGTAGCAAACTAAAACTGAATAAAAAATATCAGGAACCAAATAATTATTTTGAAATAATCAAAGACACAAAAAACAGAAAAAAACACAAGCAAAAATCTAAATAATTAAAAGTAACGGTTTTTCAACATTTTAAAAAAATTTTACAAAATTTAAGTAATCTTTCCTTCAACATTCATGGTTATGTATGTACCCCTACTTTATTAAATATGTTGTAGATTTTCTTTCAACCAGAGAATTGCTCACATATAACATTTACTTTTGGATAAGTAAATTATTGGAGAATCAAATTGGAGACTTCCTGCCAAGAAAAATATTGATTAAAAAAATAGATATATATATAAAATAAAAAATACTTTCTAATTATCCAGTTTGAAGAAAAGAGACAGAACTTTAAAATAAAAAAAATATTTTTCTTTAATTAATTTGAATACTTAAAAAATGGCATTTCAATCTTAAATCTCAAATGACATGCTTTGTGTTTTAAAATCTATTGATAAAGTTCTGTAGTTTAATAATAAAATAATTATTAAATTCAGTCAGTAGTTTGTTCACATTGAGTCAAAAAAAGAAAGAAAATTAAACTTGACTTGAACGAATCATAAAAAGATAAAATATTTCAAAGAAATTACAAAATCCTTTAAAATATATCAGTGTTATGGCTTAGTTGGCCATGAAATATGACATAAGACAGGTGTTTGGTTTCAACTTGCATATACTTCTATCAACTATCGCTATCAACTAGACCAGCAGCACCAACTTCAATTACTTCCAAATTGTTTTGAAAAAAAAATCCATTTTAAATTAAATTCTAAATCTCTAATGGGAGAGAACCCATATTAGGCTGCAGATTCATATGCCCAAGTTTTCAAATTTAACTGCAACCGGTTACAGATATCAACAGCCTATTTTTTATCGAAGCAAGCGTAACTTTATCCTTCATAATGAAAAAGTAAAACACTCCGATATATATCGAGCCTAATTGAGAGATAACCGGCCTGAAGTGAAAAACTGCCCAAACTTGGGAACGATTATTCTGAAGTCCTCTGTCTAGTCTCCACTGACCTAAGTGGACCTTGTCCTACCCCGTTGAATTTACACTTCGATAAAAAAAAATTTTTTCAAGCATTAAAATGGGATAAATTGACTAGAATTATTTAAAAGATTAATGTTGAGACAGACAGAGGAGGGCAAGCAAGGCAGGGCGGCCCAGGAGCCACCCACCCAGACAGGCAGGAGGCCGGCTTTTGAAAACAACAATACATTCAACAGTAAACAATCGAAACGAAGAGTAAACAGAAATGATGATGATCTTTCATCATCAAAAATTAAACTTTTAAGAAGAAACAATGTTTGTTTTGTTGGATGAAGGAAGAAATGAAAAAAATATAATTGAATTGATGAGGAATGAATTAAATTCTGAATTAAAGACACCCATCTAATCAAGACGTAACGAGAATAATTATGTATTATGTTATAAACAAGTCTTTTTTTTTTTTATTCATTCTTAGATTTTTTTTCTTAAAAAGAAATAATAACCCTGAGTAAATATCTGTAAGTTATTTTATTATTCACTGACACTGCTGCTGAGTGCTGTAACTGCTGTTGCTGTTCTTTTTAAGGAAATTTGAAATAAATCCCGAAATTCAAAAGAAAAATGTTGCAATAGAAACCAATGTTGGTTGCACAATTTGAAAATAACACGAAACAAAAAAAAAGAGTGAAATAAAAAAAATTATGAGAAGGCGATTCTTTTTCATTCATTCATTCATAATTCAAATTCAAGAAAAACAAAATAAAAATTTATTTAGACAAAAATAAAAACATCTTTCTCTTTTTATCTTTAAAAAAAACCAACCACCGCGATTTTCAGCTGCTTTTTGTGTGATTTTTAATTTGACCAGAAAAATAAATTGAATTTTTAAAAATACGAAATGAAAATTATTTTTTTTCCGTTTCAAAACAATATATTTTTACAAGTGTTAAATTAAAAGTTATCACTTTTAGTTTACAATTAGTAAAAATAGTGAAGGTGAACAAGTTTTTATAATATAATATTAATAAAGAGAAATAATATATGTTACTAACCTTAACCTTAAAGAAATTAACCTAGAATAAATTTGTCCAAGTTTTTTTCGACGAGAAAAAATAATAACAAAAACCGTTGTTGTTGTTGTTGGAAATTGAAATAGAGCGGGAAAAAGCGTTAGAATGTAGTTAAAGTTTTCGTATTTTAAATTTAAAAATCTATTATTTTTGCTAAATAAATAGTGTCTGATTAGAAATAATTTTTAGAAAATTTTATTTTTGAATAAAAATTCGTTTTATGTTTTAGGATAAATATTAAATACGTAAAAAAAGTCATAGCTTTGTTTATTTGAAGGTTGCATTATTCTCTCGCATTTTCCTTGTTCTTCCTTCAACACAATTTCTCTTTCTTATTGACTTCCTGTCTTTCCGGTTGTATTCCCTTGGCAAGAGTGCCGTTTCACGGAATAAATAGCCTCGGTCCCTTTTTCACATAAAAGGAACGGGTTTTCTCTAATCACCGTTTTTATGTTATTATGAAAACAAAACAATCGCTAT
>JAUZSX010312449.1:0-12188 GCA_034780655.1 Idiosepius hallami | reverse complement strand
ACCATTGTGAGCAATCGTGCCAAGTTTCATGCTTGCTTACCAAAATGCACGATGTAGTCCTATTTCTGCTCAGCTATAATGGGAAAATATTCTGTAGGAAAATATGATTTAGTTTTTGAACAATTCGCTTTTCAAAATCGACTTCTAAACGATTTAAGTTCGAAAATCGAAGTAGCACTGTAATTAAATACCGAATTTTTTTTGCGCTTTCAGCTTTATATATTAAGGTTTATTTCTTTAGAAATGAATATTTTGTTTTCAAACTATCTTAAATAACGCGGAAGCGAGTTTGGACTGCCTTACCCCATTCAGTAAAAACAATCTACACTGTTGATCAATATATATTTATATATATATATATCCCAAACCCTTTATAATAAAAAAGCTCCCCTCATAACAACCATATGTTAATATTCAAAGAAGATTCGGCATTAAATGACCTCAAATGGTTGATATGCTGTTAAACGAATCAATCAATCAATCAATCTGTAGAGTAAGATTGCTTATGTTTATTGTTAGAGTGCTCAATATCAGTGATAAAGCATGGATATTAGTTAAGCCTAGACACGGAGTCAACGTCCTTTGGTGACTGTTAGTTTCTTGCCTATGTGGTGAACAGGCTTTTGGTCTGATGACCACACATTTGATTTAAATGTTTTTGTCTATACTGGTTTCAACAGGAGAACACCAAAGAGTAGAAGGTCTTATCATTTTTAAATTTGGAATTCAACCCCCAAATCATTATGCTATGGGTTGGACACAGTGGTTTGAATGGTTTGATCTATGTTTTTTGTACTTCCAAATTTTGACCCCTCAGCAGCTATTTATTTGGTTCAAAACCAATTAAAAGGTGTTCCCGAGGTCTGAATACCCCATATATCAAATTTCAACTCTGCAGACATAAAACTAGTGAGGTAGCTTGGTAGAGACCACAGAAATTCAGTCTTTCAACTTTGACCCATTAGTAGCTGAATGTCCAGATAAAAACCAATTAAAATAATTCCCCAGGTCTGAATACCCCATATATCAAATTTCAAGTCGTTTAACCCAAAATTGGCAGAGTAGTTTGTTAGAGTCTCTTCCACACACACACATACACAATTTCACTTTTCTTGATATCTAGATTGTTTATTTATCCCTTGTCAAATTGATTTTTCTTTCCTCTATTGTAAGAGGCGACATTCTTATTGATATCTATTTTTGTTGTCAATCAACATGGCTGTCTGTTTTGGATTATGACACAATTATGTCTACATTGTGTCATTGCTGCTGCATCATATTTCGTTTCCTTTCTGCTGTTTTTAGGAGACAATAGCAGAAGAAGAAGAAGAGAAAAAAAGAGGGCTTGAAAGAATAAGAAGACAAAAGAAGAAAAAAAAGAAAGACAAAAACAGAGGAAGCGAAAAAGCAGAAGTGAAAGAAAAAAGAAAAAGAAAAAAAAGCAGAAATAAATGAAGATAAAGAAGAAAAAATGGAAGAAAAAAGAAAGAAAAAAGGAAGAAGAAAATTAGAAATGAAAAAAGGAAGAAAAAAAGAAGGAAAAAAAAAGGAAGGAAAAAGAAAAAAAGAAGGAAGAAAAAAAGGAAAAAAGGAAGAAAAAAGAAAATGAAGAAAAAAAGGAAGAAGAATAAGAAAAGAAAGAAGAAAAGAAAGAAAAGAAGGAAAAAAAAGAAAATGAAGAAAAAAAGGAAGAAGAATTAGAAAAGAAGAAGAAAAAAAGGAAGAAAAAAGAAAAAAAGAAGGAAGGAAAAAAGGAAGAAAAAAGAAAATGAAGAAAAAAGGAAGAAGAATAAGAAAAGAAAGAAGAAAAGAAAGAAAAGAAGAAAAAAAAGAAAATGAAGAAAAAAAGGAAGAAGAATAAGAAAAGAAAGAAGAAAAAAAGAAAAAAAGGAAGGAAAAAAGGAAGAAAAAAGAAAATGAAGAAAAAATGGAAGAAGAATAAGAAAAGAAAGAAGCAAGAAAAGAAGAAAAAAGACAGAAAAGAAGAAAAAAAGGAAGAAAAAAGAAAAGAAGGAAGAAAAAAAGGAAGAAGAAATGAGACCAAAGAGAAGAGGAAGAAGAAGAGGAATAAAAAGATGAAGTCAAGAAATTATTCAAAGGATGGAAGTGGAAGGGAATGGACTGGAGGGTTATGTCATGGTTAGGGTGGAGATGGAGGGATGGGAAGGGGAGATGAACAAGAAACGGGGGAGGGAGAATGGGGGGTGTTAGAAGGACAGCACCCGGGGAGGTGGAGGAAAGGAGAAAAAGAAATCGGTGGTGGGGGGCAGGGAGATGGAAGTGTAGAAGAGAGACAGAGAACAATCTAAATCAATTTCTTTGGGGGGGGTACGAATATGCATGGGTGTGTGTGTGGGTAGGACACAGAGAGAGAGAGACAGAGAGAGATAGAGAGAGGAGTGTGGCAGAAGAAAGACAATTTACTTGAGGCAGTCACAATCCATTTAAAAGCATAGAGCAAAAACACAAGCACAAAAAACAAACAAACAACAAAAATAAATGTAACGCCCCCCCCTCAAAGATGAGAGAGATGGAAAAGTGGAAAGCAAGACACAAGGAACACAGAACATTAAAGATGTTGGAACAGGTTACTAAAAATGCACTCTTTCTTCTCTCTAATTATAGCTATTTTATATACATAAAGATATATATATATATATATAAATTTTAGTTCTTCTAAAGCATCATAGTATTATTGATATTGAATAGCTATTTTATATACATACAGATATATATATATATATATAAATATAGATAAATTGTAATTCTTCTGAAGCATCATAGGATTATTGACATTAAATATAACGTTTTATAAGGCTGTATGATGTGTTAGATGCAGTACTTCGTTATACTTCTGAGTTATAACTGTTATCAAACTAAAGATGTTGGAACAGTTTAATATATATATATATATATATATATATATATATATATATTTAAATTATAGTTCTTCTGAAGCATTATAGGATTATTGATATTGAATATAAGGTTTTGTAAGGCTTTATGATACATTACATGTAGTAGTCAGTGATAGTTCTGAGTTATAACTCCATTATCAATCTAATGGTGTTTTTTTCATGCCTTGTTATCTCCAGAGTTGTTGAGAGTTAACAGAATGTGAGCAGGCTACCCCCGTAGTTTGAATAAAGGGTTAAATTTGAAATTCTGTAATTTCTGATTACAACAAGAAGGTTCCAGAGTTCGATCACATGAAGAAAGATGAAGGTTTAATCGTCTGAAACGTTGTTAATATAACAATGATAAGGATGAGGACAACAGTCCGGATAATAGTTGTACAAATCAATGAAAGTAACTCACCAAGGTTTAAGGATAATAATGATTCCAAAAACCCGAGTGGAAGAAAACGTATCATCTCAGTCAGAGTAACATGAATTAGAAACAATGATTACAAAATCACAAGGATATAATGAGGACATTGTTAAATTATTTTTGGTCTATTGGGACCTTTTTCCTTCTTCTTCCTTCCCCCTCTCTATTTTAATGTGTATGATCACATGATGAAACTCACTTTATATTTATAAGAAGAAGGAAGAGGTTTTCACCAATCAGATAGCATAACCGATGAGTGGTTGTGTATAAAAACAACAAACTTGATTGAATCCATCTTTCCACTGTGATTTTACAAAGGACAAGGTACGTAGCCATTTCTGGATTTTGTTGACTACAATTGAATATTCTGGCCTTTCAAGACTTTTTCACATTGGATTTACTTATTTGCTCTGCTTTCCTTTGGATCCTGACTGGATTTAACTTGTCCTAAGCCCTAAACCTAACCCAAAACCCTAAGTCCTAAGGCTTAGCCGATCAAATTGCTGTCTTACAAGCGGTGCAAATCCCCGTGAAAAAAAGTATTTCTTCGTTTGCTTGTTCTGCAAAAGCGCCAAATTCCCTGCCCCCCCTCTCTCCAGGAAAGAACACAATTTTATTTAACCCAAAATAAAAAAACACAGACACTAGACTCACACCCTAGAGCTGCTTGCTTGGTAAAGTGACATCCTCCACCCTTCCTTACCAACATCCCTACCCCACCTCTCACTTGTACCAATCCCAAAACAGAGGGGGGGGGTCACTGTTAAAACACAAGTGCTTGTGCATCATGACATATTTTCCACTGCAGACTATTCAGCTGTTCAGGTTCAGCTAGAAAACGAGATCCCCCCCCCACTAAAATAGTGACCCCCCCTCCTCCGAAACACTAAAAAGAGAATAAATGTCCAAATAATATAAATGATATATCTACTTTGTTGAGCACAAACCCAAGTTAGGCACAAGGCCAGTTTTATGTGTTCATTACATCCTTGACCTTTTTTTAACTAGTGTTCCTTCATCTAGATGAGTTACTCCCATTGAATTGACAAGCCTCATCCTTCCGAATTTCTGGAATCAGTCCGGCTGCTTACTCACTGCCCCAGGTGGACCTCCCATGACTCTGAAGTCCGACTGCCTACTCGGTGCCTTACGTGGACTTCCCACAATTCCTAAGTTTGACTGCCTACACACTGCCCCAAGTGGACCTCCCATGACTCTGAAATCTGACTACCTACCCACTGTCCCAAGTGGACCTCCCACGATTCCAAAGTTTGACTGCCTACACACTGCCACAAGTGGACCTCCCATGATTCTAAAGTCCGACTGCTTACCCGCTGCCCCAGGTGGACCTCCCACGATCCTAAAGTCTGACTGCCTACCTACTGTCCCAAGTGGACCTCCAATGATTCCGAAGACGACTGCCTACCCACTATCCCATGTGGACCTCCCCCAATATTTCAAGTCATGTTGTATACCACATTGTATTTATCAGGAAGTAAGTATGTAAGTAAACTTGAACTGTGTTGCTAAGCAACCTATTTCCCACAACTAGGAACAAAGAATAGAAACAGACACTGAAAAAGAACAGGCGACCTACAGAAGGGTGGGTGGATGGCCGGGTAGATGAAGGGATTATCCACCCTCATTGCTTTCCCTCTGAACATAAAAACAGCATCAAAGAAACCTGCATTCCACCAATCATTCAAAACCATTTCCACTGGCCTGGCATTATTCAACTAGGCCCCCAGGCCCACCCACGCCTGTTTATCGGCGCTCACTTGTGTTCGAGTATGACTGTCTTCCATTTTGGTCCCTGTGGACCCTTTCGGGAAGACACCTGCGCGTGATGTCTTTTAACGAGGGGAGACTGATGCACCTGCAGTCACCACACTGCCCCTTGGCAAAGAAGGACCTGGTTCCAATGGCATGGAGAGAACCACGACAACTGGAGGCTATCCTATGTTGCAGACTTTCCCCGCCTTCAGTGCCGTTGTGTCATTGTAGACATCATTCGTCACATCCGCCGTTGAGGTCTTGCACTATTTAACCCATAGCTGGAGGGAAGATTTGTCTTCATACCTTTCCCAAGGGTATTAGTCGACATGTGAACGTAGACGGATTGACTTGGATTCAAACCTACGTTGTACGGTTCCGAAGTCCGATTGTCTATCCACTGAGCCATGTCGACTACGCCTGTTACAAGCAGTTCTAGGGACAAATTCTACAATGATGATAGCAAATACAAAAAATAAAGTCAAGATTATTAGTTGTATCTTCTTTAACCCTGTCGACCCTAAAGGGCCAATATATCGGCCTAAGAAACCTAAGACAAAATTAGACACACTGACATTTTGACTATGGTCCTTTAACCCTTTCGACCCTAAAGGGCCAATATATCGGCCTAAGAAACCTAAGACAAAATTAGACACACTGAAATATTGACTCTAATATGGTCCTTTGATAAACCAGCTCTGAGTGACTAGTTGTTAATTTTGTTAAGTCAGGGTCCAAAGATTTAGACCAAAATATTGGTGTCAGTGTGTCTTCTTTTGCCTTAAATCGCCTGGGCCGATATATTGATTCATTAGGGTTTAAAGGGTTAATTACAGTATCACAGCTTCTTATTTTAAAGGGAATGCTGGAAATATCCTCCATTGGTTCTTTAGGGTTTAAAGGGTTAATTACAGTATTACAGCTTCTTATTTTAAAGGGAATGCTGGAAATGTCCTCCATTGGACACCCTGTAGAAAGATACTTACAAAATTCTTCAACAAAAAATTCCTTTGTATACTCAGCACCCTAAAATAAGAAAAAAATAATTTATCTTTAGTAACTGGTTTGTGTTTTTTTTCAATTTTGTTTCTGTTCTGGGGTAACTGACACCCCTATTTCTGTCTTCACATGGACTCTCCCATCTCTGAGGAGAGCGGTCATTTTAGACTCTCTTGTCAGAGATTCCATGCCAGCCTAACCGTTGACATGAATTTACAGACTCTCCTATTTGATACTGTGAATCCCTTAAGAATAAGGCCACAACAGTTTCTCAGCATATTAACCCTTTAAACCCTAAAGAACCGATATATCGGCCCTGGCAACTTAAGGCAAAAGAAGACACACACACAACAATATTTCAACCTCCACCATTGGACCCTGACTTATCAATATAACCAAGTAGTCACTTAGAGCTGTTCTATTAAAGGACCATATTGGGATTGAAATGTCAGTGTCTATTTTTGTCTTTAGTTACTTTAGAGTCGAAAGGGTTAATGGCACTGTTTATTTCACTATTTTCATTACTTAATCATTTTGTTTTTTTGGGTAAAAGGCTGATGTACACACACACACACACACACTACTGACTACCACCACAATGTTTTTTATTTTATTTAATGATGTGTAACCAAATATTTCATTGTTGTTGTGGACTACTGCTACTACTTCTGAAAAGTTTTGCTTCATAATGGTCTTTAAATTTTGTAGTATTATGATTTTAAATAGTTAGAAAAATAAACATCCAATAACAATAATCAAGTTTAGGTTTGATAGTTAGTCAACTCAACTAGAACTAGGTTATGTTAAATTGTTTTGTTTAATGCCATATTGCCATACCATTGATGAACAGGGCTGTGATTAAGGGCATCCACAATTGTGTAAGGGTCGCAAACTTCCCAGGGGCCCGCAAAAGGCTCCTTGGCTTGACAGATATTTTTCTAATACCAAAAATTTCTAAAACAACTAGGTTTTATTAAAAAATCATTATCACACATATATGTTAATCATTAGCAAGAAACAAGGACCAGAGACCACTACTACTTGCACACTCACTGTGTGGCTGTGGTGTGGGTGCTATAACATTCATAGAAATAAAAACGAAAAAAAGTTATATTAAAAAACAATAGGTGTCTTTGTGACTTATGGAATTGTTAAGACTGAAGAACAACGATTCAAGAACAAATACTGAGTTTGTATATAAAAGCCTGAAAAAACACTTCCGGTATCAAATTACGACACTCACGGGTCACGGGCACGGCTGCTGCGGGAGTTTTCAAAATCAGAAACGCCAGCTTCGCTCTCTGCGCATAACAAAACGGCTTTTTTCAAAATATTTTTTCCTAATATTTTGTGTCTATGTGAGTAAAAAAAATGCATATTTCTAAAGAAGGCTTTTAACTTTTAGCTCATCATGCATGTTTTTTTTGGGTTTTTTTTGGTATTTTTCGTCGACCCTGAAAATAAAAGAAACCCCACGTGGCCTTTTCGCCCATCATACCCAGCATTTTATTTATCTATTTTTTTTTTTTTTAATAACAACCTACCTTTATTTCCTCACTCCTCAAATCAGTTATAGTTTTTAAAATATTTTTATATTTATTGTTATTATTAGAAGGGTCCGGGCGGGTCGAACCCCTTTGGTTATGATTTGTGGGGTGCGGCGCGGGCGCGGCTCAGGCTGCTGTGCGCCGCCGCACCGCACTCAGCAAGTGAAGTGACCTCGAAAATTAATTTAAAACAAGTACACATAAAAAAAAAAAACGTTTTTTACCGTTACCCAAATTATCATTTCCTTTAAGAAAATAAATAGATGGGCAGATTTTTCGGCGCCTTTGCAAAACAAGAAAATGGAGAAATATTTTTTTTTGATCGGGGACTTTGCACCGGATGTAAGACATCAATTTGATGGGTTAGGGTTAGGGTTAGAGTTTAGGGTTCGGCCAAATTTGCTTGTTCTGCAAAAGCACCGATTTTTCTTTAAGCATTTAGGGTGAGCCCTTAAATGTAAATTGAAATACTTAATCAAGTTATTATAACTGTTATTGTTTCAACTCCCGAAAATAAATAAAATTATATTTATAATATCTATTTATCCCAAATGAAAAAATAAGATAAAAATACTTAAAGTGATTTTTCTCATGCTTTGTTATAAGTGAAGCATTTTCATTTCAAACAAATAAAAAGTCTTAAATCAAAAATTATAAGTCACCTTAACAGCAAGTTTAAAATAAGTTAACCTATTTTAAAAATTTGACACAAAAAGTAATGTTGTAAAATTAAGAAAAAGGGCAAATTTAAGGCCAAAATATAAATTTCGAGGCCAAACTGAAAAACAAACAAAAAAAAGGCCAGATTATCTAAATCTGGCCTTTAAAAGGCCAATCTGGCAACCTTGAATTTGGATTTCTTAAAAATTATTATTATCGATACCGACATAGACACCGTACACCGGCCGGGTCACGGTCAGTCAATCGATATCAGTGAGATTTCCCGGGGCCCAGAGGTGTAGGTGTACTTTTCCACTTCACTTGTTGTGCAGCAGACTGCACCGGCACCCCACACACCGCACCTTACCAAAAGTAAGAAAAATATGCTATTTAAAATTATAAATAAAAATTCAAAATAGGAAATAAATCTTTTTTTTAATTTCTATTTTCAGACCGAGTAAACGAGAGCGTATACAACTACTGCACTGCAAATATCACAATAATGAAATATCCACATATTTAACTGCCCCTCCACATTATTGTGTAATTTTTTTTTTTTCCACAAAAAAATGTGTACTTACTTATATGTGGCTAAGCTAAAATCTTTTTATTTTGTTTTTGTCACTTTAAGTCATTTAATTAAAAAAAGAAATAATCGTCTGGTGGTTTTAGGTTAAGATTCCAAAAACAAGTTTTTTACTTAAAATTTTCACATGGGTATTTTTAAGTCTTAAAAACACGCCTACGCAACAAAAATCTATTGAAAATAATTATTTACCAAGTTGGATCAATTTGTAAGGTTTCTATTTTACTCATTTTAAGCTAGTAAAAAAAAATAATAAAATAAAACACTGACTTGAAATCCAGTTTTAGTAAAATGAATTTGTTTGGCAATAGTAACCCAGAACCCACCCAAGTTACCCAACCCAAACTGCGAATTGAACATTTAGTGATTAAAACATTCATGATTGTTTTTTAATTAAAATAAAAACAGACAGTTTTCTGGGTTTTTTTAAACAAAATAAATTATTCTTAAAGTAAAAAGTTAAAGTACACAGGCACTCAAAGTACTTACGTATAGTATCGATCGATTTCTTTGTTGTAGTCGTAACTAACGTACGGTAAAAAAAAAATACAGCTCTCGTCTCGTCTTCTTCCAAATAAAATTACTCCATTTGATTGCAATATTCACTCCGAGGAATGAAAAGACGAGATGTTAAATATTTATTTCCCCGGGAGTTTATTTGTGACCCCCACACGTGGACCCGGTAAAGACCAACCTTGCTTGCTCCTCCTTGCACTTTCTTTGACACCGCGAACGAACGAGCTAAATGTATATATATATATATATTATTATTATATATATATATATGTGTTTATAGTCTCTTCCTCACCTCAGTAAAAGCTTTCTTTACTAGAATTCCAGGTTAGAGTAGTCGATATTTCATCTGTGTACGTAATTAGTTCCAGGTCTTAACAAGCTACATTAGCCTGTTATTATATATGTTACTTTTTCAAATAAAATGTAAAAAGAACAGACATAAACAGGGTCTTTCTTCCCTAAAGTTTTTTAGAGCGACAGAGCGGGCCTCCTGTCTGTATTGTTTGTATTGCGGTTTCGGGCAGAGAGAAGAAAGGCAAAGCAGACAGAGAGAGAGAGAGAGAGAGAGGAAGAGAAATATCGATAGAAAGTAAAGAGAGATTTTTTTCAATTCAACAAATGGAGAGAAAGGGAGTGTGTGTGTGTGTGTGTGTGAGAGAGAGGGAGAGAGAAGCGGAGAAGAAGCAGTAACTCTCTCTCTCTCTCTCTCTCTCTCTCTCTCTCTCTCTCTCTCTGTCTTTCTCTATGAGTTGAGTTACTAAAACTGCCACAATAACGTTTTTAGTTAATACAGCTTTTTATTGACAACTAAACTGAAACTGGTCGGTGATTATTATTGCTAGAGAAGAAGAAACGGTTAAGGAGGTTGAAGACAAAAAGCAGTGACATTTTTTTCCTATTCTTGTTCCCTACCATTTCAAAAAAATAAAAAAAAATAAAGACAAAACATTCTCAGCTGTCTATAAGGGTTAATTTCGTTTCAGAAGGGGACAGGCGAGAATAATAATAATAATAATTAATATTATTATTATTATTATTATTATTATTATTCTCGCCTCTTCTGAAACGAAATTAACCCTTAGAATCCTAAGCAAAAATGACCAACTTTTCATTTATGCGTTCTAAGGAAATACTGGTTGTGTTTTCTTTTGGCCTTAATTCACCAGGGCTAATCGGCCTTTTAGGGTTAACCGGGGTTTTTGAAAGGAGAACGTTACGTTGCAACAGAACTTCTGTTGAACAGAAGACCTGTCCCTCTCGTATTTAGTAGTTACGTAATTTTCTTTTTAACTTCATTTTTTTCTTAACCTTTAAAACCTTAAGAGGCTGATATATCGGCCCTGGAAATACAAGGCAAAAGAAGACACCGATATTTCTGCTTTAATATGGTTGTTGGTCTGGTTCCCTAATAAAAAGGCTCTTATTGACGAGAGTTGGTTTTGGTAATTTTAACAAATCAGAGTCGAAAGGGTTAAAATAGCGCTTTCTTTTTTTTCTGAGTCTACTTTTTGACATTAGTAGCCCCTAACTTTGGGCTATTCTTCACCCCGCCTAGCCCTAACTCACAAAAATCCTAACCCCACAATTAACGAGGTTTGAGTACAAACAATTGAGGTTTTATTTGACTCAAACAAATATTCAGCAATAGCAATAGCTTCCAAGACAAAGAAAAGAAAAATTGAATTAACAAAAGAAAATTATATTACTAAAAAAATCCATGAGAAAAAACAAAAACTAATATTCATTATTTAAAGAGAAAATTCCTCAGAATATTAAAATATTTGTGAATTATTGACTAGGAAAAATTAAAATAAAATCACGTTTTTTGTTTAATCATTTGGATCCTAACTTATCAAAATTACCAAGTAGTCAATCGAGGAACAACATATTAGGGCAAAAATATTGGTGTGCTGTGTGGCGTGCTGTCTGTCTGTGTTGTGTCTGTTTGTACTATTATTCTGCCTTATGTCCTCAGAGACGATTTATTTAGGGTCTAAAGGGTTCAACAACATTCAACAAGGTTTATATTACCTTATTTCAATTCAATTCGAGGAATTTTCTATCTCTTTAAAAATCAACATTTAAATATTGCCTATTTTTCATAATTTTCTAGTAATTAATTTCTTACAAGAAAAATTTATTTTTAAATTATTTATTATTAATATTAATATCATTAATATTAATAATTTTTAAATTCAGTTTTTTTGTGAATGATCGATGATGTGATGATGCACAGGGCTGTACTTAGCGCCCGCGCAATTGCAGGGGGGGCTGCAAGCTCTCTAGGGGCCGCAAGGCTTCACAGATCTTTTGTAATGCAAAAAATTACCAAAATAATTAATTGTTCGAATTAATTAGATTACCATTATTACAACCTCTGCGAATGTCTTCCTCTATATATATTAGTACATGCAGTGAGGGGCGCAAGCTCTCTAGGGGCTGCAAGGCTTCACAGATCTTTTGTAAAGCAAAAAATTACCACAATAATTAATTGTTAGGATTAATTAGATTATCATTATTACACCCTCTGCATATGTTTCTCTCTCTATATATATATATTATTACATGTATGTATATATAGTCGAATGCAGCGACGGTAGAGCATTGGTAAAATCTCGGGCTATGAATCATTTTACGTGAGTTCAAATCCCAGTCAAAACCATTACATTCACCGTTAGCTACCTCGGGCTAATGGTGCTTGTTAACTCGGGAGATCAGCTCATCTAGGTGAAGGGTAACACTGAATGTAAAAAGCCTGGGTAAGAGCACGTAAAAAT
>JAUZSX010312428.1:0-12189 GCA_034780655.1 Idiosepius hallami | reverse complement strand
TGGTTTTGACTGGGATTTGAACTCGCGTAATATGATTTCAGAGCCCGAGCTTTTACCAATGCTCCACCGTCGCTGCCTAATGAAAAAGGTTGATATGCTGTAAAAAACAAACAATACTGAAAACAGTTTTGGTTTTAAGAGATGGCATTTCTCAAAATGTTTGGCCATCAAAACCTCATTAAATATAACAAATAAAACGTAAGCAACAACAAAAAAACAAAATATAATTTTTTATATCCTGTTTTGTGTGTGTATGCATGTATGTTCATTACAGTTAGTATATGTGTTTAAGGCAAGAGTAAGAAAGAGCATGTGTATAGAAAAGAGAGAGACTTTAAAATAGATGATATGTCAATGTGTTTATGCTTGTAACTGTTTAAAACGATTTCATATTTAAATGTCTATGTATGCATAAATTAAAGAGTTGCAGTTTAGGAGTTAGTGCATATGCATCATTTTAAAAGGCGCTCTTTCTGTCCCTTTTTCCCTCATTTCTCAGGGTATTTACTTTCTCTATTTCTTCCTCACTTTGACGGCTACGTGGATAGGCATTCAGACATCAGAATCATAACACACAAGTTCAAATCCAAGTTGTCTTTTTTGCATTCATAAATGAACTACGTGTGGACAAAAAAAAAACGTTTATCGAAAAATGATAGTTTTTGGCATTAAATGACCTAAAAGGTCAATATGCCGTGTAAAAAAGAAACAAATATCAATCTCTTTTTAGACTTCTCTTTTTCTCTCTCTGTCTCTCTCTTTCTCTTTATTTTATTGTTTATACCTGTTTTTATTCCCTTTTCTCTCTGTCTTCTTATATTCTCTTTCTTTTCATCTGTATCTCTCTTCCTGATTCCAGACTTCCCCCCTTCCTTTCTCCCTATCTCTGCCTTTACAACTCTTCTTTCCCCCTCTCTTTCTCTTCCTGCTTCTTCTTTTTCCCTCTCTTTCCATTCCCATCTATGGAATCCCAATGAGAACCAGTTCTGCAATGATGAGTTTTTGCTGTCATTTCACATTGGGCTTTTTTTTTTCTTACTTATTAATTTTTTCTTACTTATTATAATTTATTAATTGCAAATGAATAAACATGAGTGATTCTACCACAATCACTTTTAGATGCATGCACATGCGTTTTAGCACATACACTTAAATTAATATATGCATGAATAATTTTATGTATTATATTTACTTGGTGAGCACCAACCCAAGTTTGGCACAAGGCCATTTTCACATGCTCTTACCCAGTCTTTTTACATTTGGTGTTACCCTTCACCTAGATGAGCTGCTCTACCGAGTTAACGAGCCTCATCTGCCTGAGGCTGCTGAAGTGAATGCAATGGTTTTAACTCGGATTTGAACTCGCGTAATACGATTCCAGAGCCCGAGCTTTTACCAATGCTCCACCGTCATAACAATTCTAATGTATGATTGTTGAATTGTTTTTGGTCTAATAGCTACTTGGGTATGATCGCAGGGCTTGGACCGATTCATTTTATAGAGAGGCAAAATAAAATTCAACCCATCACAGAACAGAGAGGACATAATTCACCTTATTTAATGAATCAAAATAGAGTGAATTATCATTTTACAACATTTTAGACTACAGAGACCTGATTACTGTTATTGCTGAAACTACCTTACTATTAAATCACTATTACTATTAATGCTGGTATACTCATTAGGATCTGTTACTGTTGTAAATTAAATTCCTTTTCATTTTTCTAAGGATGAATTTATACCAAATAAAATGACTTATGATACAAGATTGTTTATTCACAAATTAACAAAAAATAAGAAGGGAGGTCCACTTGGGGCT
The DNA here is from genome assembly GCA_034780655.1 of Idiosepius hallami. Taxonomy (NCBI): domain Eukaryota; kingdom Metazoa; phylum Mollusca; class Cephalopoda; family Idiosepiidae; genus Idiosepius; species Idiosepius hallami. Next base: position 10,370 of record JAUZSX010312428.1, on the reverse strand, counting down.
GTGGATAGGCAGTCAGACTTTGGAATCATAATACGAGAGTTTGAATCCTAGTTGTTCCCTTTACTGTCATATTTGGAGTAATACCCTTGGGAAAGTTATTTATTCCAACAAACAAAAAAACAAATAAGAAAACTTCAAACTTGTTGGTTTTTAGTATGAAACTGTCAAACTGAATTCAAAATCAATATTTTGAGATACTTTTACACAAAAAAATATCCATTTAAAAGAGAGGAATTCCGTATGAGAGACAGTGGGTTAGAACTTGGACTTGGGAATTTTAATACATAAATTAAAATCACAGTCTCTTTGTTATGTTCACATTCAGGCTAATAACCTTGGGAAAGGTATGGATCATTCTTTCCAGCTAAGATTGTTCTCATCATTAGTACAAAAACCAATCAATCTATTATTTACATTTAATTTGATATATATTTTTCATATCCCATTGTCCAAAGCATAACATAAATACCTTTCCTAAAACAATTTGAATTAATTTAACAAGAATTTTCACCAAATGAATTATTTACATATTATTATTATTATTATTATCATTATTATTATTATTTCAAAGTAAATTTCAGCAAACAAATTTAGATTTTATAATCCACAATAAACAACTGCAAATAACTTTAACCCATAAAAATTTTACACTTTACCAAGTAATTCCACTTAAGGTACTTGCAATAATGTTACAGTTTTACAGATGTAAATTTTACTCTCATTTAAAAAGCACTATTTCCTCCATTTTACATAAAAAATGAATATTATTATGACTAATAAAAAACATGTAGAGCTATTTTTCTGACTATTGTCATCATCATTATCATGATTACTTTCACAATGTTTTGAATGAGGGTGACAATGATAAAGATGAGAACATTAGTCCATATATTAGCGATAAAAATTGTCAAGCCTCACCTTAAAAAATCAATAATAAATTTTTTTCTTAAAGTTTTGTTAAAAACAAATTTGAATTTAAAAAATAAATGATAGAAAATTCAACTTTACCTGTTTTTTCCAACTTTCAAGAAACATGGCATTAAAATATTTCCAAGAAAACATTGTGCTTTACTGATTTTTCTTCTTCAAAAAATGTGTGGAAATCCTTTAAAGTGATTTTTTTAATCTGATGTAATTCAAGCTGTTTTGTAAAAACTTCAAAAAAAAAAAAATCAATCCCAGTTTTAAAAATTCTCAAAGTTTTCTTAACAGTTTTTTTCTTTTATTTGAGTTTAGTTATTCAGATTTATTTGATTAAAAAGAATTTTTCTTTTCTTTTTTTTTAATATTTTTACTTCAATTTTTTTTTCTTGTTTTCGAACAAAAGGCTTAGTTGTGGGATCAAGTGTCTTAATATAATTTCCCAGCTTTCTTCCAAATATTTTCAGTCTCTTTTGATCATCCTAACAGATTGACATATTCTGTCAGTTACTTTCTAGTTTTTCTTGTGTTTTGATCTGATGTGAGTATTTTTTGTTGTAGCTATGGTATATATTTTTCCTTGCGTTTTTTTATGTATGTTTTTTGTAAAGTGCTTTTTTTAGAAATTTATTTATATACATAAATGTAGATATATAGTGCATTTATATAAATGTTTTTTGGATAACATAGATAGAAATCTAGTCCAAAGCTGAATAATGTCAAATATCATAAATAAAATGTCTATTTTTCTAACAATTATTAATAACTGATAAATTGTTTATTTCACATAATCTTTAATGATATTATGAGAACAATCTATTTATGTAAACTGAAGTCAGTTTAAGATTCTCTTGCTCACATCAACAACAAAGTTTTTGTTTTTGACACGTGACATAAGGAGAAAGCCTGAAGTCACAACAGGTAAAATATTGTATACATAATTCTGTAATAGTTTACAATTACAACAAATTACCTGTGTTTGACAGTTAACACCAGGAAAGGTTTCAAGTGACAATAAGTGAAATTACATAATTATCAAGCTAAGGAAAATCATTTAAAAATTCTGAAGTCAGATTTTCTTTTTTTTAGTTGTTCATAATTCATCGATTTAAAAGAAAGAAAAATTATTTTAGTTTTTCAAAGATAGCACATAACTTATTTTGTAACAATCAAATTATTTATATTAAAAAAAATACAAATCTCTTTTATGCATTTTATCCAAATTCTACTCAAATGGTTTGAAAATATTTTTTTAAAAATAGACTGAAATAAGAAACAATTAATTCTTTTTCTTGATTTTTATCTTAAAAAATAAAAATTATTTAATGATTGTTAGAAATTAAAACCAGAAAGTAATTTCTTCATTTATCTTAAAAAATCACAATTTAATTGACAAATTTAACTTAAAAATATAAACAAACAAAATGTAAAATTTATATTTGGTTGTGCAAAATTAGAAAACAAAAAAATCATATAATGCAGCAAATTAAAATGTTTTTGCATCATGTTAGAAAATAATATTTTTTAAAACTTGAAAATATAATATAATCATGGCAGCAGCACGGCACTTGTATAAATGTTTGTGAGGTAAAATGTTTTTTAAAATACAAAATAGAATAAGTTACTTATTCTGAGAAAGAAAATGTATATTTTCTTTAATAACTAAGAGAATGTAAGTAATTCCAAATGAACTTAAGTACTTTTCAAAGAGAGCCTCACTTTGAAAATACTCGTTAATGAGCGTTTGTTTATGTGATTTTTCTGTTATTGAATGTAAAAGAAAAAGTCTATTTGAAAAAGAGAGTGGGTATGCATATGTGAGCTTTTCAGAAAATGTGGTGTAAATTTATAAAATCACACTCAGCTGATAAAAAATAATATTGTATTTAAATGTATTGTTGAACTTGCAACAATAGAATTTTAACAATTGCTTTAAAAATGAATCAATTTTTAAAAGTTAGCAAAGAGTGAGATAAAAAATATTGAAAATTTAAATAGAAACTATTTAGTATATTCTTATTTAAGTATGGCAAATATTACCAGTTCTAAATTATCTTGATATATTAATAGTAATGAAACTTAAATCTCAATGTAATAACTATATCGGAAAAAAAACAACTTATTAATTGATTAAAATTCATTTTTAGAAAAAATGAAATTGATTAATTAAAACTAAAATTTGAATTGTAAATTTGTAGAAATAAAATTCAACAATTTGTAAATCAAAATCCAGTAATGTAAAATTCTATATCTTCTATTTAGTTAATACAGTGTTAATCAATTCTATCTATCTATCTATCTATCTATCTATCTATCTATCTATCTATCAATCAAGTCTCTATTTATGTATCTATATGTATGTCTGTCTATCTACCCTATCTTATAAATCTATATAGCTACCCATCTATCTATCTATCTTATAAATCTATATAGCTACCCATCTATCTATCTATCTATCTATCTATCAAGTCTCTATCTATATATCTGTCTGTCTGTCTGTCTGTCTGTCTGTCTATCTACCCTATCTTGTTATTAATCTATCTAGCTACCCCTCTATCTATCTATCTATCTATCTATTAATCAATCTATATATGTCTTTTTTGTAAAATGTTTTTTTTTTTTAAAGAATAGAAATAACCAATTATATCCACCAAAGAGAAAAGTTTTTCCAGAAATGATGCATCAGAGAATAAAACTTTCCTGAATCAAATCAAATTCTTGCTTGGCTGTCTCAGTTTTCAACAATCCTTGTCCACAGAATGATAATAATAATAATAATATTAATGTGTTGCCTCAGCTTGCTTTACCAAAAAAAAACATATAGTATACATGGGATTTGTTGAAAAAGTAAAAAAAAAAAAAAAGGAAAGAAAAGAGTTCATAAAAGTTAGCTCAATGTGGCATTGTGGGACAGAATGAAAATCATTCTATGAGCAGGTAGAAATCCTCGGGGATGATCATCATAAGCATCCAACTTTTTCTTTTTTTTTTTTTTCTCTCCCCTCTTTTCGTTCTACTCTACATATCATACAAATATATGAACAAATTAGTTTACTCTTACTAAAAGCCTTGCTACCCTCACCATCAACTTCATCTCTCTCTCTTTCTCTGTCTATTCTGCTTATCTCCCATGCTCACTTCTTCAAGGGTGTGTACTTTAAAAGTTGACAAAAAAAAAAAGAATGGGGTAGTGTTTTTTTAATTTCCACTTCATTTTCTTTCTCTCTCATCATTTAAGTCTCTACTTTTTGCCATTTGTCACTCCAGATGACTTATGCACATGTGGCACCCTCTGTGCGTATGTATGTGTGTGAGATGAGTGGACATATGGGTCATTGTATGTCTGTGAGTTTTATGAGCGTGTATCAGAGAAAGAACTGCCAAATATAAGTTTGCTTACAGCAACATCTGCTTGTGTGTGTGTGTGTGTGTGTGTGTGTGTGTGTGTGTGTGTGTGTGTGTGTGTGTAAACCTAAAACAGTGTCTTAATGTACAGGGTGTCCAAAAAGTTCCTGTACACTCTGGGTCTACAGAAATTTAGATAAAATAATAAACAGTAAATTTTATTATAAAACATTTACACAAGACAATTTTGACCAATAAAAAGGTTTTATTTATTTACAGTATCATAGCTTATCTTCAAGGAAATGCTAGAAATGTCCTCCATTGACATTGAGACATTATTTTTGACTGCACAATAACTTTTTAAACACACTGTATAAATGAGTTTATATTTAAATCATCAATGTAAATAGAAAGTTTATATCTATCATAAGATTATAATAGAAGAATGAGCACATTTCCCTATGTATATGTTTCTACCTTTCTCTCTATCTCTTATACATATATACATACACACACATGTATATATATGATATTTACTTGGTGAGCACCAACCCAAGTTTAACACAAGGCCATTTTTAAGTGCTCTTACCCGGGCTTTCTACATTTGGTGTTACCTGTAACCTGCTCTCCCGAGCCCGATCTACCCGAGGCAGCTAAAGGTGAAAGCAATGGTTTTGATTGGGATTTGAACTTGCGTTCTATGATTTCAGAGCCCGAGCTTTTACCAATGCTCCAACTTTGCTGCCCATTATTTATATATATATATATATATATTTAAACAAATGTTTGTTGGTACAAAATTTAACTATGGCTTTGAAAATTAGGAAGGGATTTAAAAAGCATAAAGCTTTTTCGGCCATCTCTCATCAGGGCTAAATATATATATATATACTCATTTCTCTTTTCCTGAAAACAATTTGGGTGATACTTATTTATGCCTACGAATTTTTTTTTTTTTTTAGTAATATGGTAGTGAATTCGTCTTGAGAATCATGAAAAATGTATAAAAATAAAACTACCAATTTATTCAAGTTGAAATAATTCCCATTTCAGAAACCTTATATACTATGTTTATCTATCTATGAACTGCACATCTATTTTTTTTAAACTTTGGAGTATACTCAGAAAATAAAAAAATATGGCTTCCATCCCATTAAAACCTTTTTGCTGAGATAAACTTCGATTTCTTTGACTTTCAGAGACATCCATCGTCAGAGGAGGTTTGTATGAAAGAATTATCACGATACAAGTTCGGAATGGAGAAATATCTTTTATTTATTTATTATTATTGTTATTAAGAATTGATTAATTAGTAAATGATTAATCTCGGGTGGTTCCAAAAATGTAAAAATATGAAAATATTTTATTGTATATTGTACATTGTAAAGTTTAGTGCTGTGGTAATAGTAGTTTTGTTTATGATACGTATCACTAAAATTTTAGGGATGATTCAGCATTTAAAATCAGCTGATGTACCTTGTGACTCGTAAGATGGTTAAAAAATATAGAAAAACAAAAGACGGAATTAAGTCAGTCAGATAAATATTGAACTTCGTACGTCTATTTTTCATTGTCTTCATTCTTATTATTGTTCCGACACAATCCTTGATACGATTTGTACATCTACACTTTCCGGACTTTATCTAAAAGATTATTTTGTGAATTAAAAACTGCGTGTCTTTAAAATCTTTTTATTCATAACAATAACGTCCATTTCTCTCAATAACTTGATTCTATCTGTCAACAAACTCATAAATGCCCCGCTTTTTAGAGTCTTTAGTCTTTGATATGATATTTACTTGGTCGGACACGAACCTAAGTTAAGCACAAGGCCATTTTTGGTACCTGGGATTTTTACATTTACATTTTGCATCTAAAGCAGTGGTTTTCAAACTTCTTTTTGTGAACGCCACCTTCACCTCTCGAGGAAAATGCCAGCGCCCCCTCTTCCAACGAATCCATTGTGAAGGTAAATCTAGGACAATATACGGTGGAATTATACTGGCAAGTACGTCTAGTTGCAGTGATCGAGGAACGCTTAATTAAGTCGTCTTGTTTTTCCAGCTATTCTATCAACACCAATATCACATTTTACTGTAATCGCTCCAAGCCTCCTTTCAAAATTTTAACGTCCCCTCATCCAACTACTTACTCGCCAACGCCCCTTCTGAAAGTTCATGCCAGCCCCACCTTCTTCCAACAAACGCCATAATGACGGTACATCTAGGAGAAAATATGGCGGAAGTATACAAGCATCGAACGTCTATTTGCAGTGACTGTGGAACGCTTAATTAAATTGTCCTGTTTTTCCAGCTTTTCTATCAGCACCAATATCACATTTTACCGTAATCGCTCTCAGGCCCCTTTTACAATTTTAAAGCCCCCCCCTCATCCAACTACTTACTAACCCTACCAACACCAATTGAACCTTTCACTGTAATCGCCCTAAGGCCCCACTTCACAATTTTAACGTCCCATCATTCGACTACTTACTCGCCAGCATTTCCCTGAAAATTCATATTGACCCCCATGGGGCGGTACCACGCACTTTGAAAACCACTGTTCTAAAGCATTATATGATTATTGATAATAAATATAAGGTTTATAAAGACTAAAATGATGCGTTAAAGGTATCAAAAATTATATTAAAAAAAAGATAATTTTCTCCTACTGAACACCAATGGCACTAATTTCACATTGACTTTAGTAAAATCAAAGTCCAATCTGATTTTGGGCGGGGTTTTAAGGCTTTACACCAGCATGAAGCTTAGTAGGTCTTCTTCGTGTGTGTGTGTGTGTGTGTGTTTGTGTGTGTGTGTGTGTGTGTCTGTCTGTCAGTCTGTCTGTCTGTGAGTCGACGTGGCCCAGTGGATAGACAATCGGACTTCGGAACCGTACTAAGTGGCTTCGAATAAAAGTTGTTCCGACTACGTTAACATGTCGACTAATACCCTTGGGAAAGGTATGGAGCCCAACCTTCTCTCCAGTTATGGGTTAAATAATGCAAGACCTCAATGGTGGATGTGGCAGATGATGTCTACAATGACACAACGGCAGTGAAGGCGGTTGAAGGCTGCAAGAGAGTATGGCCTACAGTCGTCGTGGTTATCCATGCCATTGGAACAATGCCATTCATTGCCAAAGGTCCGTGTGGTGACTGTAGGTGCATCAGTCTCCCAATGTTAAAAGACATCATGTGCAGGCGTCCTCCTGAAAGGGTCCACAGGGACCAAGATGGAGGACAGTCATACTAGACCACGAGTGACCACCGATGATGATACCTTGTCCCTGTCCAGTTGAGGGATCAAAAAAACATCACCTTCTTCGAAAAATATATACCCACCATGCTACAAAAAATACTTTTGTTTGTTAGTTTTGTGTTTAACGGCATATCAAACTTTTTAGTTCATTTTAAAGCCTAGAATATTTTTTGCATTTTGATAAATATTATTCTATACACACATATTTTTTTTCAGAAGAACTATAATCTATTAATATTTTTTTTAATTATACAAGTTGAACTATTTAATCCATAGAGGGGGGGGGAAGATGGGGATTCTTACCTTTCCCAAGGGTTTTAGTTGACATATCAGTGTAGATAGAATGACTTGGATTTGAACTCAAACATTACATTGTGTAGAGTTGTTTTCACCTTTAATCAGTAATCAAAAAATCCAATCAAAAGAAAAGTTTTAACATCAAAATGATTACTAGAAAAAACATATAATCACCTGAAGAAGGCCGAAGGGCTAATCGGCCAAAACGTTGTGAAAAAAGCAATAAGGATGGGGACAACAGTCCGAATAATAATAACACAAATCTTCAAGCCTCATCCCAAAGATTCCGAAATAATCAATTTATTTTATTGAATTAATATTAAGCATATAATAAACAGAATCAGACATTTATTTAGCGATTTATGGGGGTATTAAAGAGTTAATTCATGTTATTTTAACTTAACAATGCTTGACTTTTTGTCACTTTTTCAGAAAAAACAGCCTTTAAAAAAGGCAATGTTTTTCTTTTAACCTTTAAGCTAGCGTCTTATGTTTTATTTTAATTCATTTTATTGAATTAAGATTAAGTATAATAAGCGAAATCAGACATTTATTTAGCGATTTATATGGTATTAAAGGGTTAATTCCGAGTTACGCGGAAATTCGGGTTAAGTCGCCAGTGTAGGATACGGAACTCGTTTGTAACCCGAGGGTAACCTTTATTAAGTATTATAAGCAGAATAGGTTATTTATAGGGTTATTATTTATTAGAGGGTTAATTTTGAGTTACGCTGAAATTCCGGTTACATTGCCAGCGTAAGAACAGAACTCGTTCGTAACCCGAGGGCAAACTTTATTAAGTATAATAAGCAGAATAGGTTATTTATTTATCGATTTATGGGGTATTAGAGGGTTAATTTTGAGTTACGCTGAAATTCCGGTTACATTGCCAGCGTAGGAACAGAACTCGTTCGTAACCCGAGGGCAAACTTTATTAAGAATAATAAGCGGAACCGGACATTTATTTAGCGATTTATGAGGTTTTAAAGCCAAGCAGCCTTGTGGCCCCTAGAGAACTCGTGACTCATAGGGAGCTTACGGCCCCTAGGGAGCTTGCGCCTCCTAGGGAGCTTGAAGTCCCTAGGGAGCCTGCGCCCCGCCCACTTCTGCAATAGAGGGTTCTGCAGGGCCCTAAGCACGGCCTTGAATTCTCTTATCAAAAGATTAATAAACCTTAACCCTAATCCCAACCCTAACCCTAACCCCAAACCCAGAATGTTGAGCTGACATGAAACCACAGTAGGGCAACGGCAAGGGGGACCACAGTCTAAATTTATTTTCGTCTTATTGACCAAAAAAAAAATCTCATTGATTGACGTTCTCTACAGTCTGACATCTTAGTATCAGTTTCCATGGCAACATAGCCATAGCAACAGAAATTAAGGGTTATATGTGGCACGATTCTATTGGATCAATAAGCAAAGGGAAAAAGGATAGAAAGAAATGGTAGGGAATACCGGGGCGAATAGCCGTGTAGCGTGTGAGATATCGACACGGTGTTGGTCTAAATTGGAAAAAAAAAAACGGAGATATTCGAACGAAAGAAGAATTGTTTCATTCGGCGGGAAGAGAAAATTGTTCTGTATGTAGGTATTAACTTTTTATTATTCGGACTTTTGTCCTTATCTTAGTAGGTATTTTTGATGTCACTACACTACGTTTCGGCCTAGTCACCCTCAGGCTGTCTTCAGGTGTTTCTTAACCGAAGACGGCCTGAGGGTGACTTGGCCGAAACGTAGTGTAGTAATATCAAAAATACCTACTAAGATGAGGACAAAAGTCCGAATAATAAAAAGTTAATACATGAAAGTTTCTACGTCGAAACGCCTTTCCACATTTTTTTTAAAAATAAGTCTCCATCCTGGTTATTTTACATCAATGCTATTCAACGTTTATATGTTCATATATATTTACCCTAAGTATATAAATTTCACCCTTAAACATTAGTTATATACTCCGTAGGCAATCGAACTTAGCAAACAGCAGGTTGCAATGGAAACTCTTATGAATTAAAATCCTGCGCAAGAACAGGACTTAGTATCTTATGTGCACGTATAACATATGCAAATATTGGGTTTGCATATTATCATATTAATATACCCAGAGAATTAAATCGGCTTAAGGCGAGAAAGGTTGGACCGAATTTTAAGTATAAAGTCCTCGGGCGAGAAACGGTTAGAAAGTCAGTTTTAATATTATCTAATTATTTCATTGGTGGATTTGCTTTGTTGATACTAACAAACAGGTACACAGGAACACATGCACACACACATCACATGTAAATAAAGTAAATACGCACATATGTACATACAAATCTATAAAGGATACAAGCTAAGTTGTTAGAAAAAGTGGAAATGAATGAATATTTTCAGTATAAAATGAATCAACCCACTGTTGAGCTGCTATAAGCAGTGAAACGCATACTATGTGGGTTTATAGAATAATAATGTGTTTGTTATCTTTATAACGTAATACGATATTATCTATAATAATTCATAAGAGTGAATATATATATATATATATATATATATATATATATATATATCG
>JAUZSX010312417.1:0-12189 GCA_034780655.1 Idiosepius hallami | reverse complement strand
TTTAATATATATATATATATATATATATATATATATATATGTATATATACATATATATACTTGTGTGTATGTGTGTGTGTGTGTGTGTATAAGGAAGAGGGGAAAGTAAAAGTAGAAGGAAGAGGCAGACCACTGTAGTATGGATAGAGTTTCCAAATTTAGAATTTTTCCAGAATTAGATAATGATTAGAGGAGGGTGGGTGGGTGGAATTATCTTTGTTCTAATGGCGGGAGGGGGTGGGTGGGGAAGAAAGACGTATTCAATAATTGCTTTCAAGTAAAAAGTACAGAAATAATTAGAAAAAAATACAATAAAATAAAACAAACAATAAAAAACTAATATTTCATGAAGAATAAAAAAAAAAGTTATGAAAAAAAAAAAAAGTAAAATAAGATAAAAAAAAAAATAAAAGAAGTTAGAATAAAAGAATATTTATCTTAAGTGTAATGATGAATGGTAAAAATCGTTTGAACAAAAAATGATAAAGTATGAAAAGTGCCACAAATGAGCCATGGAATATTAACCCTTCCAACCACAACTTATCAAAATTACCAAGTAGTCACTCATAGCCATTATATTAAAGCCAAAATTTTGGTGTGTCTTTTTTTTTTGCCTTATGATATCAGGGCCGATATATCGGCCTCTTTAGATCCCAAGGATTAAAATAAAACGAAAACAAACGTGAGTTGCAGAAGATAGATGATATTATTCTGGTCATTCAGATACTACTATTACTTCTACCACAAATAATAATAATTTTTTTTCTTTTTTTTGCATCAAGTTGTACAACTAAGACTACGCAATGTTGACTACACAATCAATAAAACAAGTATGGATCATTGATTATTATTATTGTTGTTATCCCCTCCTATTATTCATGGCCAGTGGTGATGGTGGTGGCAATGGTACCATCATCCTAAAGATGCAATACTCTAGTCATTCATTGAGCAAGTTATTCCTTTATTATACTTACATCCAAACTACAGCAGCAACATGCTCAACATTCCACCCGCCCACCTGCCCGTTTATCTACCTGCTCGTGTCTATTTACAATTATTCATCAAACATTCCTTCATTCATTTGTTCGCATTTATTATCGAGCGTATCAAAAAAAAAAAAAAAAAAAAAAAGAGTTAAAAAAAAAACTGTTTTCAAAATTAAACAAATTTTCGTCAAAAGGCTTTAAATAGATTTTTTCACGAGTTAATCAGGATTTTATTTCTTTTAACTCAGTTTTTTTTAATAGGAAATGAAAAAGATTAAAAGAAAAAGTGATGGAAAAAAGAGAAAAAAAAAAGAAAAGAAAAAAAAAATAGTGAGAATTAGGGACCCCGTAGACCCCGCAATTGTGGGCTTATTGACTAAAAACAAATGACGAGTGGTATTAACACTCTTTAAAACTTGCCCTTGAAAAAAAGATGCTAAAAAATAAATTTTTTTAGGGCTTTAAATGTTCAAATAGACAAAATTATCTCTGTCTAGAGTTGAAGGACTCATCTTTAGAGATGAGGCTGCCAATATAAACAGAATACATACACACTCACGTAGAATAAAAAAATGATACCAGTTTTTTTTGTTATTTTTAAGTAATTATTTTATTTTAATTTCATATTTCAAACTATCATTGGTTCTTCCTTAGAAACAAATTGCTTCTGAGGTAATATAAATTTGTATAAAAAACACTTTCTAAAAACATTCTTTTTTATTTCTTCTATACATAAACACATAGAAAATATACATGGTTTCTCAACATACTCTCTTTTATATACATTTTATATACATATATATTTACATGTAAGGGCAGAGAAGTTGGAGCATTGGTAAAAGCTTGGGATCTGGAATCGTAGTAAGCGAGTTCAAATACCAGTCAAAGCCATTGCATTCACCTGTAGCTGCCTCGGTCAGATGGGGTTTGTTAACTCGGGAGAGCAACTCATCTAGGTGAAGGGTAACACTTAATGTAAAAAGCCCGGGTAAAAGCACGTAAAAATGGCCTTGTGCTAAACTTGGTTTGTTGCCCACCAAGTAAATATAATATATATATATATATATGCGTGTGTGTGTGTGTGTATGTGTGTGTAGATAGATATCATGTTCAGAACCCAAATACACTTTCTAAATATTTATAGAAACAACAAAATTTCTCCATCACAGTATCATAAGGTTATATTTACTTGGTTGAATGCCAACACAAGGCCATTTTTATGTGCTAATAATATAACTGTGTTTTTTTTTGTTGCTTTTTACTTAAAAGGATCTCATCCACCAAGGATTTTGGAATCAGTGTTAACCTGACACCTAGATGAGTTACTCTCCCAATATAACAAATTTTAACTGCTCAAGACAGCTAAACATGAATGTAATGGTTTTGATTTAGGTTTGAACTTGTGTAATAAGAGTCCTGAGTCTAAGCTTTTATCACTGCTCCACTCTCACTGTCCAAAGTCCTGCAAGTTATGAGAGAATGTTAATGCAAAACAGTCAGTGCAGGAATCTCAACCATTTTGAAACCATGAGAGCAACTTTTTACCTAAACTATTGCATTAGAGTGTGGAGAGTAGCTTTCATATCCGGACAGAGTTGTCAATGCAGAGCTCTTGGGACATTCTAGTTTACAGGGAATTGTTGATAGATTAGGTCTACTGGTTGAGTCAAGAGCTTTTGCCAGGCTACCACTGGACCGATCATGACTAAACATGGTATGATGAAAGTCTTCAACAGTCAAATAGTACACATTAATTATCAAGGTCATATCTTACACCCCAAACCAGTGAACTGATCATGCCTAAACCTGACATAATGATGGTCTTTGATATAGGGATGATGCTCAAGGTGAAAAGTCAAGATCGTACTTTCCAACATCTGAAGCCAATGGACCGATCATGACCAAACTTAGCATCATGATGACGGTCTCTGACCTAGGAATGTTGCACACCATTTTTCAAGGTTAAAGTTCATCAAAGTCATACATTTCAACAGCTGAAACCAGTGGACCGATTATGACCAAACCTGGTATAATAATAGTCTCTGACCCAGGAAAAGTGCACACTATTTTTAAGGTAAAGATTATATTTGGTGCTACTCTTCTTGAACTCCTCTACGTAGGGAGCACACTAAGTTGGGGTTCACTTTGACATTCCAAAATTTTTGTTTTTGGTTTGTTAAGTGCATTGGTTGTTTTTTAGTTTGGTTTGTAGTATGTAATAAATTCAGTTTTGGTGCTAATCAGGGTTGTTTTTGGTTTTGGTAGTTTTAAACTCGAATTGGGGTTTTATTTATTTATTTATTTATATTACATATTTGGTTAGAAACTATAAATATTTTTTTTCTCTGATTTTTCAAAAAGTCTTAAAAATTCATATTTCATTATTTACTTACAGGAGAAAACATCTTGTAAACAATTCGACCCTAAGGGGCCGATATATCGGCCCTAGTGACCTAAGGCAAAAATAGACTTACTAATATTTCAACCATGATATGGTCCCCTAATCAAATGCATCTGTGTAACTACTTATTAATTTTAAGTTAGGGTTCTGAAGTTTTAAAAAAATTGTTCAATGAGATCTAGACAATATAATAAAAACATTCATGTGTTTATTTATTTATTTTATTGTGTCACACTCTGAAGAATAAATGTGTAGCTCATTTTGGGATTCAATCATCAGACAACAGATTGCTTTCATTATCTTTATTAAAATTCTGACGCTCTTAGATGCACTGATGCTCAACTGAGCCATTAGTGCTGTACGGAATTGTTTTTTTTAATTTTTTACCTTTAATCATTAAAAAACAGTATTAAAAATTAGATTTTTAATAACTAAGTAGAATAATTATTTGGAATGTTTTGTTAATTAATGAATAAAATTTATTTTGAAATGTATATATAAAAAAGTACAATTATTAAAAAAAAGAAAAACTTATTTTTAAAACCAGTTATTTTTAACAGTCATGCACACTAGATTAGTTCATTTTCCTAATCTATAAAATCTTATTCAAAAATAAATATGTACAAAAAAAAAAGAATGTAACATTTAAAAAGTAAAATTTATCAAATTATTTATATATATTATATATATATATATATATATATATATATAAAATTTTGCAATCTGTCGACGGACTCGTTTCGGAATTATATTCCCCATCAGGATAGCTCTGCAAACCAGCCTTCCTCTAGCGAGGATCGAAACCACGCCGTCTTGGGTGGCAGCGCGAGATCTTACCCCTATGCTAGCTGGCCAGATGATAATTTGTGAACAAATCTGCTGCTTTAGAGGGCTCAAGCTTCCGGAGGGAGGAGGAAGCGAGCTTTGCACACGGCTACTATACACAGGCGAGAAATGTAAACAAACGATCGAAGAGTGCTCAATCCATACGAGATGGAGAGCTAAATAAAATTTATATATATATATATGGCAGCGACGGTGGAGCATTGATAACTGTTTTTGAATAGTATTATGCGAGTTAAAATACCAGTCAAAACCATTACCTTTATCTTTAGCTGTCTCAGGCAGATGGGGCTCGTTAACTCGGGAGAGCAGCTCCTCTATATAAAGGGCAACACTGAATGCAAAACAGTTATACGGAGTGCGTTAAAAAGGCTTTGTGTCTAAATGGATTTGTGCTTGAACAATTAAATATCGTATATATAAGAGCAAGAAACACAGATAGATAGATTGATAGTTATTATAACAGATATATAATCTGTGAGGAAATATAGCCTATATCTATAGTGTACCACTTCGGAAACAGAGCGTGCGTAACTTTTGATCATATGACTGCACAGGCGAGAAATTAATTGTCATTCGTGGCCGTTGGCTCTGTGTTTAAGCATAATAACTGGAACTGATGTCTTCACGATGACTCGACCTTACTTCTATTGCTGTTGTTGTTAATGATGATGGTGATAATGAAAATAATGACGGCGATGATGAAAATGCCTTATAGGAAAATATCATACGCGAAAAAAATGATGATGGTGATAATGAAAATAATGACGACGATGATGACAATGCTTATAGGAAAATATCATACGCGAAAAAAATGATATAGAGAATATTTTTATCGAAGAATCGAAAGAGAGGGAAGATGATGAATAGGGTCGAAAGGACGCAAGAAAATGGAGAAATATAAGCCCCGCTGTGAAGTAACGCTTAAAAGCCCATATGTCATCTTGCTGGCAATTCTCTTGACAGAAGATATCCCATACATATCTATTATTTAAGACTGATTTTTTTTCTTTTTTTTTTTCAAAATGACTCGCCAGACATCCATCTTTTGTTTATAAATCGAGGGACTGAGTTCATTAAAAGTAAAATCTTGCTTAAGGCCTAGACCTCTTGCTTTCTCTTCGTAATAAGCCTGTCACATTATTCACAACTTTAGTATTCATCATATTTTTGTAGATTTTGTATTAAGAAATTTAAACGCTTATATGTCAATACCTCTAACAAAAAGGCACAAAAGTATCTGAGCATTCTGGTCAAGTTGACACAATCTATTATCTTTATTTTCATAACGAAATTTAGGCTGTATAATCCTGATTTGCATTTCTTTTGGATATGGCTATTTATCCTGTTCTACGTCGCAATCTATATATTGATGTGTTTGTTTATGTTATACTTATGTGTTCGTCCGATGTAGTGTTGTATACAGTGTAGATATAAGAAACCAGACGACAGTATTTAGGATTAACAAATATATTAAAAAAAGATATATAAATAGGGGCATACGGCCTAAGGGAATAGCAGCTCCTGGCTGCTATGCTGAAATCCTCTCTCTCTCTCTCTCTCTAATTATCTCTCTCTCTCTCTCTCTCTCTCTCTCTCTCTCTCTCTCTCTCTCTGGGTGACGAGAGAGATCACTTTTATAGTGATTGGAAGAGTTCATTCTGAGGTGTGTTTCACCCAACAACAGTTTATCAACCTTTTTGGGTCATTAAATGCTGAGAACAATCTGTTTTTGATAAATGTTAATCTTGTACACACTTAGTTTTTTAATAAGTCTTGTGGGGGCTATCTGCCCTTTCGATTACCGAACCATGGACCAGCCCAATGGGCATATAAACAATCATCTACGTCGCTACTAAAGAGAAGGTAGCGACGGGCTAACCGGATGTCGGTTGATCACTCTATCACTAGCTACTTCTATATTACTAACTTACTCTGCTATAAACTCTCTATCTACCTATCATCTGATCATTTGTTCCGTTTTTAATTGCTAAGCACTCGGCTACCACAACAATAAGACAATATGTACTATTTAATCCATAGCAAGATAGAATGTGTGGAATCATACCTTTCCAAAGAGTATTAGTCAAAATGTAAACGCAAAGGGAACGATGATTAAAAACTGGAACCCCGACTGTCTATCACCTGTCTAAAGTGAACATCCGATCAGTGTAAGATAAAGCGTACAATGTGTTAGTCAATTGCAGGGTTTTGAATTCATAGTTGATAGAATGAATGAAGTGAATCAAAATATATTAATCCTGGTAAATCCAAAAATATTAATGAAGTAAATCCAAGGATATTATTAACCCTGGTAAAAATTAAGTCCAAAGATATTATTAGTCCTGGTAATAGAAATTAAGTAAGTCCAAAGATATAGTATTCCGAGTAATAAAAAAAATCTGTAGGGCAGTAATGTTTTTGGTATCAATTCAAAATGGCCGATAGTCCTGTTAATAATTAGTAGAATTCCATGTGTGTATCCTTTTCTTCTTCTTCCCAAAACTTCAGCTAAAAATCGCGCCTTTTTAAAGTCTTGCAATTTCAGCAACGAACTCTCTGATAGGTTAATAATGGAACATCCCATTACTTAGACCTCTCCAAAAATAGGAATGATCATACACTGATATGTAAGGAAAAAATAAAGAGAGAAAAAGAAAAAATACTGTCTCAACT
This sequence comes from Idiosepius hallami, assembly GCA_034780655.1. Classification (NCBI taxonomy): domain Eukaryota; kingdom Metazoa; phylum Mollusca; class Cephalopoda; family Idiosepiidae; genus Idiosepius; species Idiosepius hallami. Next base: position 5,283 of record JAUZSX010312417.1, on the reverse strand, counting down.
GACTAAAATGAATCCAACCGAGTCAATTATTCAAATAGTGTTCCTTCTTGTATCGCAGTAGATGCGTTCGAAAACACAGCGCGAAAAGAGATTTTCCGCAAAGTGCGATAGCTTATTTTGATTTATATATTTATGTGCATTTTCCATTGAGAGCTAGGGTTATGGGAGAATATAACTTGGTATTATGTTTACATTACTAACTTTAAGATGTTATTCTTTGGACACTCCTTAGGTTATATCATATTAGAAAGATTTGGGCAGCGACAGTGGAGCATTGACAAAAGCTTGGGTTCTGGAATCATATTACATGAGTTCAAATCCCATACAAAACCATTATATTCATCTTTAGCTACCTCGGGCAGATGGGCCTTGTTAACTCGGGAGAGCAGCTCATGTAGGTGAAAGGTAACACCGAGTGTAAAAAGCCAGGGTAAGAGCACGTAAATAGGCCTTATGCCAAACTTAGGATGGTTCTCACTAAGTAAATATATCATATTAATAAGAATATCTTAAGGGGATCTATAATAGCTTAGGGGTGAAAATAAAGTTACATTTAACAATCTTATTTTATTCTTTTAGCTTCAAAATATATCTCTTGCTTGGAATTCTTTGTTCTTGGCTGCAATTTCTTGTTTGATGTTTTTAACGCATATGTCTTACAGACTGTTGATACCCTCTCAAGTTTCCTAGATCATATTTTAGTATTTTATCTCATATGTTATTGACAACATAACTCAATTTTTTTAAAACATCAGCAAGTTAGCTATGAACCATTGTCATTATTATCAAATGTTATTTTTATGTATTAGCCATTGAGTGAATTTATTTTGTAGTCTTTGGTAAACCACTCATAAACAAATCATCACCACTGAGAATATTTCATTGGTTTTTTGTTTTTTTTTCTCTTTTCAACCCAAATATTCCCAAAATGACCACAGTAGAAATATAGCCATCACCAAGACATCTGCAAAATTATATTTATAGTGTTCAGAGCTCTTGATATATTATTCTTTTTTTTTTTTTCTAACATTTAATAGTTCTTCATTTTTGTAGTCTTGTGTATTCCAAAGGGCTTTTACCTCAAAAGAAAATGTTCACTGTCATCGTTTCACTTGCACCATTATGGCTCTTCTTCACCCACTATCTCAACCAGTGCTACAATCACCATTGTGATTCTTATCTTTGATGAGATACTTTTGGCTTTCAATTGTAATCTATTGTCTTTTGGTTGCTCTTGTTTTTTTTATATTGCCTTCAATGTACTCTTTTACTGAACAAAAAAAAAATTGAAAAGTAACACAACAACAAAAATGAAAGAAATAAAAGAATAACAAAAAAGAAATGTCAGAAATGAATAAAACAATACAAAAAAATCAGATAAAATGGAGGAATTGTAAAAAGAAATTTTCATTGAAGGAAGAAAGAAAGAATGAAAAATAATATAGAAAAAAGAAGAAAAAAATGTCACAAAGAAATAAACAGGACTGTGCAATTGGGTGGGGGGACACAAGCTCCCTGGGGCCTGCAAGGCTCCTTAAATTCACAGATCTTTTGTAATGCAAAAAATTACCAAAATAATTGTTAGAATTAATTGGAAAAAATCATTATCACACTTGAAATATACAATTATCAACCCATCCACCTTTCTGCCTGCCTCTCTCTCTCTGGTCGAAGACTCCAGTATGTTGAGGGGTGCAACTTGCCTTTTTAGGGTTAAGGGGCCGCAAGGCACATTCTGCGTCAGGACAGCTAAGTGGCTAAGCTGAATAATAAATTAAAAAAAAAAAGAATGAAAAACGAAAGAAATAAAAATAGGAACAAAGAAAAAATTATATTAGATTAATTTTTATTAAAGGAAGAAAGAACAAAGAGCAATACGGAAAAAGAAAACAAATGACAATTAAAAATAAACGAATCAGTAAAATCAGTTCCATGCTTAGCCACCTTGTGGCCCCGTCGCAGAATGCACCTTGCAGCCCTCTTTTCCTCAAAAAGTTAAGTTCCCCACCCCCTAACATACTGGAGCCTTTGATCAAAAACAAACACTCATACATACATATACAAATATATAATATGATGTATATATATCGAGAGAGAGACAGATGGACAGAATGATTGATAGGTGTATATTTCAAGTGTGATAATGATTCTCTAGTTAATTGAAATAATTAATTTGGTAATTTTTTAATTACTAGAGATCTGTGAAGCCATGGAGCCTTGGGGCCCCTTTGGATCTTGTGCCTCCACCCCCGCAAATGCGGGGTCTGCGGAGGGGGGGCTAACATGGCCCTGAGTAAAATTAGGAGAAAAAGTGGGTGAAAAGGAAACAAAAAAAAAATTAATAAGGAAAAGAACAAAGAAGAAAAACATTAAAAAAACCAAACTTTTCTTTATTTAAAAAGAAAACAGGCAAAATATGTCTCTGGTCAAATGACGTTTCTCTCTCTCTATTTTCCTTTTCAATGTTCTTTCAAAGTAATCACTAAATACACATTTGTTATACGAAAGGATGGATGAATATGTAAAGGAATGATTGTGTCAGGTGTGAGTGAAAGCAAAGACTGCTCAGGTAAGTTGACATGTTGCTGGTTGGGAGTCCACATATTTCAGCCGTGTTGTTAAAAAAACAGCTAATTACATCTGGATATTTTTTTATGTTTCGTTTCAATTCTTTCTGCTTAGTTAGCAGGGCCGTGTTTAGGGACCCCGCAGAACCTGCAATTGCGGTGGGGGGGAGGTGGCCGCAAACTATTAGTATTAATCAAAAACCCATTATCACACTTGAAATATACACCTATCAATCCCTCTCACTTTCTGCCTATCTCTTTCTTTCTGTCTCTCCCCCTATTAAAGGCTCTCATATGTTGAGAGGGGGCAAATCGGCCTTTTAGGGTAAAGGGGCCATTGACTCCATGTGTACAATTCACTAATATACATGCTCTATCACCGATATCGAGCACTCTAACTATAAATATAAGACATCTCACACTACAGATTACAGTTAATGCCAAAATTATCGACACCCTTTCAATTTGTGGTTTTTTCTTTTTTTTTTTTTTTTTTTGGAAAATGATTTTTTTCACTAATTATTTTTATTAAAGGATGAAAATTTACATCGACCATCTACAGATCTCCTGAAACACTTTTAGTTTGTTATAAAAAATTCAAAATAAATATTAATGATAACAAAAAACAGCCATATTCAAAATTTTGGGTATCTTTTATCAATAGCTACTTTCAACCCCTTTTTTTTTTTTTAAAACAACGGCTTCCAAACATTTTTATATTCACTAAATTCTTACACACATCTACAGGGATATTAAAGATTTCTTCTTTGGCGATGTCCTCTAATTCCCTCAGGTTCCTTGGTTTCTTTCTTTTCATATTTGCCTTCACCACAGCATCCAAGTTTTCAACTGGATTCAAGTCCAGACTTTGACTTGGTCACTTCAGGATATTTATTTCATTATCCACAAGTCTCTCTATCTCTATCTATCTCTCTCTCTATCTCTGTCTGTCTGTCTCTCTCTCTCTATATATATATATATATGTGTATATATATATATATATATACCTGTCTGTATCTCTCGCTCTCTGTATCTCTCTCTATATATATCTCTGTCTCTCTCTCTCTCTATCTCTATCTCTCTCTGTATCCCTATCTCTCTCTATCTATGTATCTCTCTATCTCTCTCTATCTATGTATCTCTCTATCTCTCTCTATCTATGCATCTCTCTATCTATGCATCTCTCTATCTATGCATCTCTCTATCTATCTATCTATCTATCTCTCTATCTATCTACCTCTCTATCTCTCTCTCTCTCTATCTATCTATCTCTATCTCTATCTCTCTCTGTATCCCTATCTCTCTCTGTCTCTCTCTCTATCTATCTATCTATCTATCTATCTCTCTCTATCTATCTATCTATCTATCTATCTATCTCTCTATCTCTCTCTCTCTCTATCTATCTATCTCTCTATCTCTATCTCTATCTATCTCTCTCTCTATCTATCTATCTATCATTAATATTTTTTATCAAATCCTCCAGTATGTTGAGGGATGTGCAAGTTGCTTTTTTTATAGTAAAGGGGCCGCAAGGTGCATTCTGTGTCAGGACTTCTATGCAGCTAAGCACAGCACTGGCATTCTGAAAAGAGATGTTTTGCAAAAGAATCTGAGATACTTTGTTTGTTTTTGCTTATTTTCTTGAACTAAAAATGTCTGTCAATCAGTGCTAGATGTAGATGAATCTAAACCTCAGGCTATACCTATATCAATGCCTCTACCGATCACTCCCTTGCAAAAAAGATTGCAGACATGATACACCTTGTCCCGAGGCCTCTTAGGTTTTTAACCTTTTTAGGCATAACTTGTTCCCAAACTTGAGGCTTCTAACTAAATTAAATGCTGCTATTTTTAGTATCTTTGTTCTGTTGCATATCATTTACTGTCATGCTGAAAGCTTTTATTTTTTTAACAACAAAATATTCTTTATTGATTTTTAGAATTGAGTTGAGGTTTAGATTTAAAAGATAAAAATAGACGAGGGGGAAGTAATATTAAATAGATACACACCTTTAACTTGGAGTGTTTTTCAGAACCCTTAAAATGAGCCTGGAAAATTTGTCTACATATCATTTGGACTATTGTTCTAGTCTTTATCAGTTTTACCTTCACATCTGTTGTTGGTGAAACACACCCCAAAATGAACTCTACTATGCTGCCTGGCCGTGTGCCACTATTTTTGTACCTTTTGTTAATATACTTGTTAAACCTTAATACTGTCTTGTTTCTTATATTTAAAATACACTGTATACAATTCCACACTCGACCACATCAGTTCATGATTTAATCATCAGAAGAAAGCAGAAGGGTTAATAGATAAATATTTAGAAGATATCAATGATGAACAAAAGATAAGGACAATAGTCAGAATAATAAATGTATAAATTATTAACCCTGAAGATTGAGAGGATAACAATAATAAAGATGAAGATAATAGTCTGAATAATATATGTGTCAATTATAAACCCTTATCTTAAGGATTGAAAGATATATATATACTTGGTGAGCAGCAGCAACTAAGTTTGGCAAAAGGAGAGTTTTAAGGTGAATGCAATGGTTTTGACTGCGATTTGAACTCCCGTACGATTCCAGAGCCCGAGCTTTTACCAATGCTTTTACCAATTAAGGATTGAAAGGTAACAATAATAAGTGGGGACAATAGTCTATAAATTATCGACCTTGAAGATTGAAAGGTAACAATAATAAAGATGAAGAT
>JAUZSX010312396.1:0-12190 GCA_034780655.1 Idiosepius hallami | reverse complement strand
CCCTCTCTCTATCTATCTATCTATCTATCTATCTGTCTGTCTGTCTGTCTGTCTGTCTATGCATATGTCTATCTTTCTCTTGTAAAATTTGTTTCTTTTAAAACATTGTAAATGTTTAAAAACTTTGGTTTTATCTAAAAACAGAAATTGATAGATTTTTTTCCTTTCAGGGACGAACTTGAACATTATATTTAATGTTATTTTGATTTCATTAACTTTCGTTTTTTCATTTTTAGGACAAACTTGAACATTATTTTCAATGTCTTTATTTTGATTTGATTTTTTTCATTTTCTGTAAAGTCTTCTTGCGAATAGTTTCATATTTTCATTTCCAACTTGATTTTTTCTATTAAAATTCAATGTTTGTTTTTCTTTGGACATTTAAATATGACATTCGACAAGAGCCCATTGCATATTTTTATAAACTTTTAATTTTAATTTAGCCATTATTTAAGGAAAAATGCTTTTTATCTTTTTTAATTGCTAATATTTTTGCAGCACTGCATATTGAGTTCATAAGAGTAAAGAAGAGAAGATTATTAGGGATCACATTGAAAATATAATTCTAATAATTGACGTTAAATTTTTGCCTTAAGATTTCACAAGTATTTAGTTATCCATTAAGTGCTCATATTTAAATTCAATATTGCAGTGAAGTTATAGCATAGGTAAAAGCTCGGGCTCTGGAATAGTAGTACACGAGTTCAAATTCCAGTCAAAAACCATTCTATTCACCTACAGCTGCCTCGGGAAGATGGGGCTCGTTAACTCAGGAGAGCAGCTCATCTAGATGAAGGGTAACACCGGTTGTAAAAAGTCCGAGTAAGAGGACTTAAAATTGGTATTTTGCCACACTTCAAATCCCGAATTATCAAAATTAAATCTAGTCAATCAGAGTAGTTAAATTACAGGAACATATCAATCCTTTGAATCCCAAATTATCAAAATTACCAAATAGTCACCTAGAGTCATTATATTAGTCGAACATATTAACTCTTTGAACCCCGACTTATCAAAATTACTGATATTGATCCTTAAGATCCTGAATTATCAAAATTAAAAAGTAGTAACTCAGAGTTGTTAAATTAGAGAACATATTATTCCTTTGAATCCCAAATTATCAACATTAAAAAGTAGTCACTCAGAGCCGTTATATTAGATATATATTGTTGAGGTTATATTAAATATGTATTGTTGAGGTTATAAAAATAATGCACCTAAGACATTTTACTTTTTTTAATCCAAATTTTTGGTTTTTGTTGAGTTGAAGCAAAAATCTTTATGAACAATAGGATAATTAACAAAAGACTTCATTTGTAATTTTTAATACAGGAATTCAAATCTTTTTATTATGTATTATCGAGCACTAATACAAATTAGACACAAGCCAGTTTTAAGCGCTCATTAAATTCCTTGACTTTTGGTGATGAGTGTTGGACTTTACATAGATGAGTTATTCTTATTGAGTCGACGGGACTGTTTAAGGAAAATGAAAACCCAAGCAGCTATCTGATAATATGAAAGCATTAAAGCTAAATTAATTTTTCACTCATTAAATTCCTTGACTTTTGGTGATCAATATTATACTTTACATAGATGAGTTATTCCTATTGAGTCGACAGGACTGTTGAACAAAAATGAAAACCTAAGCATTTTTCTGATAATATGAAAGCATTAAAGCAAAATTAATTTTTCACTCATTAAATTCCTTGACTTTTGGTGATGAGTGTTGTACTTTACCTAGACGAGTTATTATTATTGAGTCGACGGGACTGTTGAACAAAAATGAAAACCTAAGCATTTTTCTGATAAAAAAAATCATGAAACCAAATTTAACTTTTTAAAATGATAAATAGCGAAAAATTCTATTTTTGATTAAAATTTCCTTTTATCTTGTAAAAATACTTATTTATAACCAAATCGTACTTTTTGTCAAATATTGAGAGACAGTTTTACAAAACTGGGAATTTAAAAAAATAGATAAAATATACATAAAAACTAACTCTCATAATATTTGTTAGTAGTTTGAATAAGATGCAAAGTTTTTATACTTTGTAGTTAAAGGGTCGTTTTCTTAACATTTAGATATCTGTAAAGTAACATTTGTGAATTAAAAACAGACTGTTTTTACATAACAAAGCTGATGCAATAGATATGATTTTATTATACTTTTGACATTAATAAATCGATTCTAAAAAATTATAAAAGAAAGCACTGGTCAACAACAAATTTGTTGTCTGTGTTTTTTTCAGATAATTTAGGACAAGTCTCTTGAGCTGAATCAAAAAAATCACATTGGTTTTGCTCAAACAGGTCAATTTTTTTAGTAATGGCCACATGTTTCTTAGGTTATTGTTTTCATTTATACATGTGTGGAGCATTTTGAAAGAAATTGATGAGGGTAAAAAACCATATTCAATAATTGTTTGGATTGCAAATAATTATTTTAATGACCGAAAGTATTCAGGTCTTATAGTTCTGGGTGATGATATGAATTGACAACAATAAGCTGAAAATGTCATTAAAAGTTTAATTGATTTTGTCACATGACCTGATTTCTTTTTTAAATCAACTTAAAAGACACAGATGTCATTTCCTGATTCAGTAATGCAGAAATACCCTAAATCATTTGTAGAAAAAAATAAAAAATAAAAAATTGTTGCCCAGTGAAATCATGAAATTGTTTGAATAATATCAAAAGTAATTAGTTTTGTACGGTCAAGTCTCGTTGGAGACATCAGTTCCTGTCGGACCACCAAAGTTAAGCACCATCGAACATGGTCAGTGGTTAGTACTATACAGGGGAAAGTAACAAACCTACACACGGTGCCCCTGCTACTCCTATAGAAAACCAATTGTTACACCACCACATGCGATAAGATATGATGACTGACTTTATAATAATAGTAATTTATTTATTAATTTTTAAATCTATTATTATTAAATTAACCTGAATAGGGCAAGACAATAAAAAGAGTAATTGTTGTAGTCCTCTGAGCGATGGTATTATTTTATGAATTTAGAGAATATACGCCATGGCGGCCTTCTGTCATTGTTACGAATATTGATCAACACTATAATAGGTTGACAGACTCCGTGTATGGTTACTAAGCATTATAGACAAGGCCATCACGACCCGATGGGAAAAATAATAGAAAAACAGAAAGAAGGAAAAAAATCCTATTAAGAGATAACTGGGGCCAGTTGTTGGGTTTTTGTCGTGGCCAGACTAGCAGAACATTATTACAAAGAATCTTGTGACTTGTAAGTTAATGGTTCGGTGGTTTAGAGCGAATCATGTGCTAGAGAGGTCACAAGTGCAAACTTAATAAACTGTCTATTTATTGCAATTAATCTTCAGTGAATTGTACAGCCTTTCATAGATTGTTGGTGCAAACAGTAATAAAAAGCCAAGCCGTACAATATAAAACTGTCATCGTTCTTTCTTCGTCCATGTTATAATGCACAACATGGCTAGGGCTTTTGTTGATTCAAAAAGCCGATGTTACGGCAATTATTGAAGTAATTAAGCGAAAAATAATATTTGATGCCACCATGTGACACTGTTTATCAGGTTTGAAACCGTTGAAAATTTCTAATCTCTATTGATTATGCCCATCATCATCATCATCATCATCATCATCATCGGTGGTCACTCGTGTTCGAGTATGACTGTCCTCCATTTTAGTCCCTGTGGACGCTTTTCGGGAAGACGCCTGCGCGTGATGTCTTTTAACGTGGGGAGACTGATGCACCTGCAGTCCCCACACAGCCCCTTGGTAGAAGAGGACCTGGTTCCAAGGCATGAAGAGAACCACGACGACTGGAGGCTATCCTCTGTTGCAGCCTTCGTCCGCCTTTAGTGATGTTGTGTCATTCTAGACATCATAGGCCAAATCCGCCGTTGAGGTCCTGCACTATTTAACCCATAGCTGGAGGGAAGATTTCCCAAGGGTATTAGTCAACATGGGAACGTAGACGGAACAACTTGGATTCCAACCCGCGTAGTACGGTTCGGAAGCCCGATTGTCTATCCACTGAGCCACGTCAACCGCTCTGATTATGCACATGGCATACAAGATATAGTTATGACTGCTTTCTTCTCTAATAGGAGATTTTTGTTGCTTTTTTTAAAACCTTTAACCTTAAGAGGCCGATAAATCGGCCCTGGCATTATAAGGCTAAAAAAGACAAACCAATATTTTGGCTTTAATGTGTCCCTGTTATACAACAGCTCTGAGAGACTACTTGGTAATTTTAATAGGTTGGGATTCAAAGAATTAAGTAGAGTTTGTGGGGGAGGTGCAAGTTAGATTTTCAGGGTAAAGGGGTTGCAAAAATCATTCTGCGTTGGGACTACAACATGGCTAAGCACGGCACTGTAGTTACTTTCACTTTAGCAGCCTCGGACAGATGGGGCTCGTTAGCTCGGGAGAGCAAATCATCTAGGTGAAAGGTAACACCGAATATAAAAATCCCGGGTAAGAGCACATAAAAATGGCCTTGTGCCAAACTTGGGGGTGCTCACCAAGTAAATATAATATATAGTAGAAGGCTCCAGTATGTTGAAAGGGGATACAAATTGCCTTTTTATGATAAAGGAGCCGCATGGCCAATTCTGTGATGGGGCCACTAAGTGGCTAAGCATATCACTGCTAATCAGGCTTGAAAAGTGTGTCTAACTCTTATCACAATTAGAAAGGAATGAGATAGTAAGAGTCTTTTCTGTTGTGAAAATTTCAGCTCGTAATCCAAATCCTTATGTGTTGGGGTCTTTTCAACCTATGGCCCAGTAGTACATGGGGCTATACTGGTTGTGAGATTAAAAGCACAACTTGTTTATTTCAATTTATTGTTTTCAATGAATATATTGACGAAAGAAACATGTTTATTATAAATAATTATTTTTAGCTTTTAAATGACTGAAAAAAATTGATGTGCTATTGAAAATAAAACCAAAAAAACATCCCTTATTGGATTGGGTGCAATATTTGACCTCAAAATTTAAATGCAGTCAGAATAGATAAAAGTAGGTTAGACATAATTTTATGCAAGTAGTGTAAATTTTGACAGTTACTGAACTTATTACCTCACTATGACCTTTTAAAATACAACCTAGCTACTAAAGCTAAAGCTTAATAACAGATGTATTAAATTTTGACAGACTAAAACTTTTAAAACCTTGTGACCTTTTAAAACCAAATGATGACCTTTCAACGTCAAACTAGATCCTAAGTCAAGAACATTCAAGAAAAGAAAAGATTTTGTTGATAATGTTACAATTAACCATTTTTTAAGGGAAAATAACAGTCTTGTTATATAAGTACCAGTGAACATCTTATCCTTTCACACTTCATATGATTTATTTTAATTATCTTTATATAATAGTAATCATTAAATGAAAATTTTATTTAGTTGTAACTTTTTAGTATTACTTTAAAATTAAAAACCCAACAATTCAGGTGTGTTCATATTTAAGAACCTTACAGTAAAACTAGCCTTGTGCCTCACATGGTTTGGTAATTGACCCAGTAGGAAAAATTAAAAAACAATTTCCGATGAGGTGAAACAAAAATGAAAATTTGAAAAAATAACATAACAAAGATGAAGTAAGATAAAAAGATTTTAGTTAACTGAATTACTGAGTGTTCTCCAGGTTGGGGGTTGAGCATAGGGCTAGCGACTCTTTCTTGTAAAACAAGTATGCTACAGAAACAGTCCCAAAAAAAGAAAACAAATTTGCTGCCCAATGCACCACTAGGTGTAATGGTTGAGTGTAGGGTTAGCAACTCTTTCTCAGAAAACAAGTATGCTACAGAAACAGTCCCAAAAAAGAAAACAAATTTCTGCCCAATGCACCACTAGGTGTAATGGTTGAGCATAGAGCTAGCGACTCTTTCTTGTAAAACAAGTATGCTACAGAAACAGTCCCCAAAAAAGAAAAAAACTTTGCAGCCAAACGCACCACTAGTTGTAACAGTTGATGTAATTACTGAGGACCTCTTTTGACCACATTTAAACAATTTATTCTATTGTAAGAAAAAATAAATCAATCTGAACATTTATTTTATTCCGGACTTAGTAGTTTTTGTTCTTTTATCACAACGTATTGGCCAACTTCACCTCTGGCCATCTTCAGGGGAATAACTGCAACGTCAGATAAGAATTTCACCACACCTTGCGGAAGCCTGCATCTGATATTACTAGGCAGGCCCTAAATGGAATCAGCAAGGCAAGTGCATAGTCAATCGCCCGAGGCAGTCCTTTAAAAAGATGTATTGAGGCCGAGACCAGGGCTGCCAGAGTGACATAGAGCTGGAAAGAACCACCCAGAACTGGGTCCATTGAAGGAGTGTAGTGATATGGGAGTGGCATGGTTGGTCGGTGTCTTCGGATGTTCTCGGTATTGACGTCACACCGATTATAAAAACAAAAATTGCCACGTATATTTGGAGAGTTGGCTAAATGAGCTAGAGGTGTTGACACTTGGCTGAATAAATGGTTAACCAAGTATGTTTGTCTTTGTGTTATAAATCACCTTGATTCTAGCTCGACACCTTGGAGAATACGAAGATGAACAGCAGGGAGACGCCCCTCTCCTCAGGTGCTGGAAAGGCTCAAAACAGCGAACAACATCATAAGAAAATTGTAAGTAGCCTTATCAGATTTCCAGTTCAACTCTGCCTGCCCAGAATCGACCGTCCGTCGACACGAGTGTAAGTACGGCATGGCCACAAAAAGACGACACACCCATAGATAAACACACCATCATTGTAATGTTACAGGAATGTTGTTGCGGCCCTATGTTACCATGGGAAACAAAAGGCCCAAAAACAAGAAAAATAGAGACAGATAAAAATGCATAGACTTGTAACAATATACCAGTAATCACTGCCTTCCATAGTTGTTGTCTATTGTGGCTTACTGACATTCCATCACCTGACTATTAATTATGGAAATATAATCTTTAGACTTTTAATCATGTGGTTATTTTAACATATGGATACTTAATCACCCAGACATCAAGAATTGTAATTGCCCCTAAGAAAAAATACATTTATTTCTGTAATTACATTTTTAATTACATTAAATTTTTAGGACCTTTGACAATTTTGGGGTTATTCGCCAAAAATGGGTGTTAACATATTATGAAGAATCATCATCCTAAAAGATTCCAAAAAATGGACAAATAATTTGGTGAAAATAACATCTTTTCAGAAAAAAAAATATTTGGTATAACACCATTCAAACACTTTCTGAAATCCTTAAATGATTCAAATTCTTGAAGTGTTAAGCATCCATGTGAGGAAAAAACATGTGATTAAATGAGTAGTGATTATTATTTTGTGATTAATTGTTGGGGGGATGAAATTTCAAGTGATGAAAAGTCTGTACACAGTCTATCGCACCATGATTTTTTTTTTACTTATTAAACCTCTGACCAACTTGTATAGGAGGAAACTTAGTGAGAAAACAACAAAAACCATTAAGTTAAGGACCAAAGTCCATAATCAAATTAATACTCAGGTTACTCATCTCAAAAAAAAAAAATACAAAAACAATTTAGGTCAACCATTTTTCTCTCCACATGTAAATTAATAATGTATACATGTTTTACTTAAAGATTAATTTTGTTTTTAAATCTTAGTTTAGAAAGTACACATAAAAATTTAGTAAATTACTTTTTTTGTCTGAGTTTAGCGGCAAAAAACAGGTGCGGATGATTGATGTCTGGGTTGACATAAAAGTTAGTATGAGATGAGAACAATAGTCTTTCATTCATTGGATGGATTAAAATCACATGATCAAGATGGATTTCAAATTTAATTACCTCCAAGAAGTCAAAGGTTATGTTTTTGTTGTCATTGGGCTTTTTTCTATGCCAGTTATTTTTTGGTTTGTTATCACCTTTGCATAAAATGTTACCAAAGGATTTGCAAGAATTGGAAACAGGCCAACTAACAAATAATTAGATTTTGGTGTTGATCCAAATCTTTGTTTTGATCCAGGAAATTTTTGGAGATTCTAAATATTATTAATTTAATTGATTAGTGGTTGTTTCTTCCAAAATTTGATGCAGAAATACAAAATATCTTATCAGATTTGATTTTCAAAGGTTTTTTTTTCTTTTTTACATTTTAACATAAAAGATCCTATTTATCATTCATTCATTTGTTTGAGAGGAAGATCTGCACTTTGTGTTATTTAGAATATTTGAACTGCTACTCTTGAGTTTTATATTAACATAGTTTCCATCTTTTTTGTGGTTGGAAATGAATGCTTGTATGCAATACAGAATGGGCAAACAGGGAAATGCAAATGGCAGCGCCCATATTTAGGTCTCGGCTTGATAACACAAAATCCTGTTCTTGGTATGCAAATGAGGTGGTACTTCTCTCTATAAAAACGGGTCATTTGCTAAAGACGTCGTCCATCAGAGAATTCCCGACGTTAGTGGTGGTGATACTTATTTTTTGCGTCATTAGGTTTTTTGCTTATGTTTACTTTTTTAACTCGTAAAAATCTTCAGATGCTACTTGTTAATTTCAACAAATATACAGTCAATCTAAATTTGTCTCCCACTGAAAAGAGACTGAAAAACCAAATGTTTTGCTCTTGTTGAATTACGATAGCATCCGCGTTTTTTAAAATATTCTGAACAAAATTTCAAAAATGAAATCTTTCAGCCAAGAAATATTTAAATGAGACTAAAGCATTCTTGAGACATTCTGCTATTGTTATACAGAAGCACCCAGAACCTGGACTCTTTTAAACAGCAGATATTACCTAGACTGGGCAGCGACGGTGGAGCATTGGTAAAAGCTCGGGCTCTGGAATCGTAGTACGTGAGTTCAAATTATAGTTAAAACCATTGCATACACTTTAGCTGCCTCGGGCAGATGGAGCTCGTTAACTTGGGAGAGCAACTCATATAGGTGAAGGGTAACACTGAATTAAAATATCCCAGGTATATAGAGCACGTAGAAATAGCCTTGTGCCTCACTTGGTTAGGTGCTCTACCAAGTAAATATGATATATTACCTACACTGGAACATTCTAGGAAGTAGAAGAAGAAGAAGAAGAAGAAGAAGCTAGTGACTACTAGACACCTGACTTCTGTTTCCAATTGGTATAAACAATAGCTTGTCCAAATCTCTTTTTTCTTTGTACCTTCAACACATTTTCTATTATACCCGATACTGATGCCTATCTTATTTTTCAATGGGCGCCACAACAGTTATCAAAAGTGCTTCCTCTAAATTTAATCAATTGGCTGAAATCTATCGAGGTATAAATAACATTCTTTTTTTTTTCTTCAAGAGTTGGTTAACTGGAGTCAAGCTATCATCTCGACAATGGATTATTATTTGAATCAAAAAATGTTGACCATGCGTAGCTTAGTGGCCCTATTATGTTACACATGGAATAAGTAAATAATTTTAATTTTGACTCATTTTCTGCACAGAGTGATTAAAGGGCCAAATTAAAAAAATAAAAAAATAAAGCAATAGGATAATGGATATTATCTGATCTCACTCAATGGTCAAGTCATGTTGGAGGCACTGATCACCGAAGTTAAGCAACATAGAACCTATTCAGTTAGATGGATGACCACTTAGGAATATCAGACACTGCACCATGTTGGTCAACAGTTTGTGGTATGATCAGTTGAATGCATTAAGCATTTGACCTAAAAGACCTTCCCTATCCCTTATCGGTTTATCTATCCATCTATCTGTAATTAAAATAGCTATAAACAAATTCTAGTAATTGTACAATTTATATTTGTTAGTCTTTTGTTGCTCAGTAGTTCTGTATTTGGATTTTGAAATCATAGATCATCATTTAAAATTCTAATTATTCTATAGCAATAATTTGCACTGTTAATCATGGACGTTCACGGCAGCGGCTAGGATGTGGTTTTACCGCCGCATCTTACGCATCTTCTACGTCGACCATGTGACCAACAAAGAGGTTCTCAGACGGGTCGGAATCGAACATCAACTCCTGAGAACAATTCAAAGATGACAACTGAAGTTCCTTGGCCATTCAATACGGAAAGAAACTCTTGAAGATCTGAGCCTCAGTCGGAAATTCAAAGGAAAGCGCGCTCGCGGTGGTAAGCGAAAACGCCTGCTCCACAACCTTGAAGACAAACCCACTGCTAGGAAGATCTGGGACACAGCGCATGATCGAACTCTGTGGCAGTGATATGTTCGCCAAATGTCAGAATGGCAATGACAACTACAAAGAAGCCTAGGAAAAAGCTTGGGTCTCATTTTTTCCTGCTATTGGTAAAATTGTGAAACTATTCTAATAAATACCTATCTACAAAACCAAGACATTTTTAAAACAAAAACAATTTAATATGCAATAAAAGAAAAAACTGAAAAACTAAAAGCAATTTAGATATATGAAAAAAAAAAAATGTTACAAAACCAAGACATTTTTAAAACAAAAACAATTTAATATGCAGTAAAAGAAAAAACTGAAAAACTAAAAGCAATTTAGATATATGAAAAAAAAAATGTTACAAAATAAAAAATCAATTTTTACTTTTAAAAAAACGTCACCTTTACCACTAAATAGCCCTTGTATAAAACTTAGCTAACGAGCGAAGGTGGAAAAGAAAGCGCAGATTTTACTTACATCTTTAAGAATTTATGAAAGCAAAAAGAACGGAAGATAAAAATTTTTAAAAAATGCAGACAAAATGTTGATTTATTTTTTCTTCAATAAAAACTTCCTGTTTGACTTTTTCTTTTTTAGTTTTTTTTCTTGATAAAAAGAATTTGTAGAATTCAAATTTACCAAGATATAAATATGAATAGCATTATTACTTTTATCAAAGACCTAAGTTAGGCATAGATCAGTCTGATTTGGAAAAGTAGTTAAACTTGTATGAAGTCAGACCGGAGTCTATGACATAAAATTACATAAAAGAACCTCAATTCTTTAAAATCTATTTCAGATGAATTAAACAAAACAAAAAAAATCAACAAATAAACTCTCTTATATATGTATACTAGCAAACAGGACTGGTCATATCTCTTATGGAATTGGACAGCAAGGGTGGAGTATTAGTAAAAGCTTGAACTCTGCAATCGTATAATACGAGTTCAAATCCCAGTCAAAAACATTACTTTCATTTTAGCAGCCTCAGGCAGATGGGGCTCCTTAACTTGGAAGAGAAACTCATCTAGGAGAAGGGCAACACTGAATGCAAAAAGCCCAGCTATTTAGAGCATGTAAAATTAATTATTTTAATGAACTAGAAAATCAATATCACACTTGAAATATACACCTATCAAACCATTTACCTGTCTCTCTTTCTCTCGATATATATATTTGTATATGTATGTATATATGGTCTTTGATCAAAGGCTACAGTATGTTTGGCGGAATTAATTTTTTTAGGTGAAAGGGGGCAGCAAGACGCATTCTGTGTCGGGGCCGCAAGGTGGCTAAGCACAGCACTGGATATGTGCATATATGTATGTATATTCCTTAGTTATCATTGCTAGAAAAATTTATCATTTTTATTGATGTATTTTGTAAAAGATAATCTTTTATACTTTTTACAAAGACATTTTTTATACTGTATCTTTTACAAATGAATTTTGATCCTATAAATTTTAAAACAGTCTTTTTGAAATTATTTTTAATGCTCTTTATAATTTTAATCATGTGTTGTTTTTTGTTTTTCTATTTCTTAGATTTATTTACTTGCTTTCATTTCAATCATTTTTTTTTTCTTTTTCAATTATTTTAAAAAGAATAAATTAGATCTTGCAAACAAGACACAAACAAACAAACAAAAAACCAACTACGTTTCATAAACGAAAGAATTTGTCTGGAAATATAAGTTTCATTTTAAAGAGGTCGAAATTATTTTTCATTGTTTCTGAGCAAACAAAGAGAGAATTTGATGAATATCATATTTATTAATTTTTTTTTTTTTTTTAAATCTATTTGTTTTTTCTTTTTGTGTGTTAGTTCCCCAAATGATATGGGAAGACAACATGTGCAGACAGAAGAAAACTTTCAAAGACTTGACCCCATTCTAAAAATTTTATGAAGACTTTTAAAAACATTTCATAACCTTTTGCATCTTTTTAAGATTTCTGGAAACCTTAGACCATCTTTTTTTTTTTTTTTTTTTTTTAAATATTATCTGTTATGGTTTTAG
>JAUZSX010312385.1:0-12190 GCA_034780655.1 Idiosepius hallami | reverse complement strand
TATTGAGCACTCTAACTATAATTTTAAGCAACTTTATTACTTAGAATAATATATATATATATATATATATATATATAAATTGGTGGGGTGTGTGTGTGAGTGAAAGAGATAGTTTTTTATAGAGAAAAAGAAATATATTCATAGATATACTTATATTTACAAATACATATCTTATATAGAAAAATATGAATATATGTATAGTCTCTTAGGGTAAATACTAATGGAATGGCTATCATCAGTCAAGTTGAAATTATCCTCTCTCTTTCCCCCTCACTATAAATAGGTAAATCTCTCTATCTATCTATCTATCTATCTCTCTCTATATATATATATTCATACACACATACACACAGTCACATCCCCAAAAGATAAAGAAATACAGAGTGTATGAGCGTTTATGAGGCAGGTACACATATATGTAGGCATGATATACATTAACTAAAACAATACAATGAGAGGGAGAGAGAGAGAGTCAGTGGGGAGTGGAAGAAACAAATTATTATGTTACACCTCAGCAGAACATTACCCAAGGATGAATTCAATGGAAATGGTATTGATGGTGCTGGTGATTGTATGTATGTGGATCATAGTGGTTGAATCAGGATGGAGTTTGACTGGGTGAGGCTGCTGAGGTAGGGTTACAGCAAAATGATCTTGATGGTAGGCATTTGGGGGTGTAGAGAGGGGCATTGCAGAAAAAAAAACGAAAACTAGAGAGAGAGAAGGGAGGGAGAGAGAGAGAGAGAGAGAGGGGAGGAGGGTGAGGTGGTTGTACTTATATTATTGCACATCATTATACTTCCTTCTCTTAACTTTGTCTTTTCAGAGTCAGCATTGTTATCGCCAAGTCATTTAGCTTGGAAGGAAAAAAAAAAAAAAAAATAATTGAGGGGGGGGAGAGAAACATGGAAGATGAAGACAAAAGAATTTTTTATTATTATTATTATTATTATTTTACACATGAACAACCTTATTTCTCCATGGAAATAAAAAAAAAGAAAAAGAAAAAAAAAAAATTTATTTCCTTACTTACTTCAAGCTGCCTTCCTGAGCCAACTACTAGCACTTTTTGACATGTGCACATTCTTATACTTATTAGTTCGGCAGGATGTGAGAGACATGGCTATGATGCATTAGCAAATGAGAGTTCGATAGATATGAAGGAAAAAGGGTTGGGTAATGAAGAACTTGTAAATTGGCCCAAGACAAATTCAAAATTTTAAGATTAGCTAAAATTCCAGATTAAATTCTCCTTTATATCGAAATAGCACAATATGCCTATAGTAAGTGGAAGTAGGAAGGATTTTTCATACTTTTAATAATATCAATAATAGCTTTTTAAAAAAAAAAAAGAGAAAAGAAGTTTATTATTTTTTTAAATAAAGTTACAAAAATGAGTTATGAATATACTATTTTTTACTACATTTACAGAATTTTAGATTAGAATCAATGGCACTTTATAACTCTCAATTTTTTATCAATACATTTGTTTAAGAGGTTACTTACTATGTAGATACTTGATCTAGAGAACTCATCAGGGAAAAAACTAGCAGTTACCAATAATCAAATGAACATATATTAATAATAATTTAAATATTTATTGGTTGATGGCAAATTATAAATTAATGATTTATCTTGTCTCCTCTATAATGGTTTGTTTCAGAGTTGCTAATTAGATATTTTTTATTACCTTTTTATTTTGAATGTCCCTAGTAACAATCATAAAGTGGATTTGATGAAATGAGATTTGATTATTATCCATCCCTGTGAATTGAATAAGGAGTTAGGTGTACTCTCCTTGAGAAACAAGACCAAAAGGGTTATCAGCTGAAAAGTAGTTTAAATAATAATAATAATGACAAGCAGAACTCTTAAGTCTTTAGTCTTAATATTAATAAATAATTATTTTCCTGAAAATTATTTCTTTCTTGTCACAAAAGGGAAAGAACATTTACATTATTTACAAGGGTTGTTTCAATATTAATTGCTAATTGATAGTAATAAAGCCACTTGTTTTTTTTTTAAGTTATTTTCTAAAAGTTAAAGAACTACAATGTTGGGGATGGTACAATTAAAATGAACAACCTTTTGTGCTTCAGGATTTAGTTTTAGACATTTTCACTACAATTCTTAACACTTGCCAACAATGATCAAGGTGGTCTATTTTGGGGGTTGGGGTGCACTTTGTCATTCAACAAACATATCTCTTAACAGTGCTGACATCCATAAACATTCAACAGTCGCTGGTGAATGTTGATTGGTTTAAAAGGTTCAGGTCATAAATGCATAAGTGGTGCAATCATCATAGCAATACAATTTGCAACCCACTCTGATACATACAGGTGAAATTGAAAAAATTAGGAGGCATTACTTTTGGAAAGGCCTTCGTAGTTAAGAAAATTATAGCCAGTGTAAGATATATAAAATTAAATAATTAAATCCTTAATTTTAATTTACCCACACACACCCCTTTCTCATATTAATTCTTGCTTTGTTTATACCTTTGCCATCGATTTAGCCCTGATGAGAGATTGACGAAAGAGTTTTAGGCTTTTTCCTGTTCAACACAATTATATATATATATATATATATATATATTTGGTTCTTACCAAGTAAATAAGATCTCTTGGGATATAGATTCATTGAATCATTTTGAATATATGTATGTATATATATATACACACAAACAATATTTACTTGGTCGAGCACCAAAAGGCCATTTTCCCATGCTCTATATACCTGGGCTTTTTGCATTCAGTGTTGCCCGTCACCTTGATGAGTTGTTCTCCTGAGTTAAAGAACTTTCGTACTACGATTCCAGAGCTCAAGCTTTTTACCAATGTTCCACCCTCGCTTGCATTATGTAACACATACATCATAAATATCTGTGTGTATATAAACATATATATGTCTGTGTATGTATGTATATACATATGTGTGTGTGTGTGTGTGTGTTTGGGTGTAAGCCTAACAAATGTACAAATACATAATAAGTTAACAGACATATACCAGACAAGTATGAATAGAAGCTTGAATGTTTACCACGGCTTTTGTACACAGAGTCATTGACTATTTTCCACAAATATCATTGATTCCTTTTATTTTACCTTTTCTTGTCTTAGGTGTTGAATCAGTAGTGATCTGACTCTCCCCTACACAAACATTACCAACAAAAACCACATCCCCTCTGCTAAAATCCCCTTACCCTGGACCTAGACCTCCACTCTGTTATCAACATTACTCAGGCCATCATCCATCCATACCAATGTACCAATAAATACATACAGAATCAGTGCTTTGTGGCCAGCAAGCAATATTACACAAAGTGCACTCTGTTCAATTAAACAGTCTCTCTTTTCTATCCGTGTGTCTTAATTCTCATCACTTACATGACTTTCTTCTTCCCTCCGACCACTTCCTTCTAAAGTGTAGGGGTTAGAGGTTGGGGGAGTGGATTGGGGGCTGTAGTTCCAGAGAGCTTTCAAGGTGGTTGGATTTGTGGATGGGTGACTGGGGGATACAGTTCACCCTAATCTTTCTTCTCATTCAATTATAGAGACACGCTGTTATCTGAACTTGATGTTTTTCTCCTCAGGAGTCTAGATAACTGAGTTTGCACACTGGATTGCAAAGTTGGCTCAAAAAAAAAAAAAAGATGAAAAATAGACAGATTTAAAGAAAAACAGACAGAAAGAGACTAAAGTGGGAAGCCTCTATCTCATGATGATGGTGGTGGTGGTGGCAACGGCAGTAGAGAGAAAGTGGAGAGATTTTAAAGATAGGAACATTGCTGTAATATTACTAAAGATAAAAAAGTGGAAGATATAGAAATCAGAAAGGAAAAGAAATTATGATGACTTTAATGGTGGTAAGAGGGTGAAAAATTTAAATGTATGGTTTGATGAAAAAATAAAATAAAAAAAATAAAAGAAAGCATAAGAGTGAGAAAAAAATATTTGGGAAAGGTAGAGAAATAAAAATAAAGAATGATTAGGAGAGAGAGATAGAGAGAGATAGAAAGATAGAGAGAGAGAGATAGAGAGAGGGGGGAGAGACAGAGTGAGACTAAGTGAAGACAGTGGTGTTGCTAAGAAGGAAATAATTAAAAAAATAATTAAAAGATACAAATCGAAAAAAAAAACAAGTTAAATAGAAGAAGAAAAAAAAATTGAAAGAAAAAAAACAAAAAGAAGAAAAAGAATAGAAAGAAAAGAGAAATGAAGAAATAAAGTAAAAAAAAGAGAAAAGAAAAAGGAGAAAAGGGAGGGAGAGAGATGAAAAAAGTGGTAAAAAAGAAAGAGACAAAAAGACAAGAAAAAAAGAATTAGTAAAACAAAAAACAAAATTATTTCTACAGAAAAATAAAAATAAATTAAAATGAAAGAAAAACAAAAGAAAGAAAAGCAAAAGGAAAGATAGAAACAAAGAGGAAGAAAGACTGAGAGAGTAGAAAGGGGGAAAGTAAGAAAGAGATTGTAAGGAAAGATAATATAAACAAGAAAAATTAAGAAAAAAAATGAAAAAAAAACAAAGAAAAAGAAACAAAAATAAAAAAAGGAAAAAATAAAAGATAAAAAAAAATGGAGACAAAAGTTTTAAAGAAACAAAGAAAGCTTTTTTTTTTTAAAAAAATCTAGAAATAATGAAGGAAATAAGCAATTTATTGAAATATCAGAAGACATAATATAGACAAGGAGATAGACAGAAAATCAAAATGTCACAGAAAGAGATTATTAAAGATAAAGGGAGAGAAATGTGCCAAAAAAGGTCATATGCCAGAGAGAGAGAGAGAGGGTGAGAGAGGAGAGAGTGAAAGAAAGAGAGTGAGAGAGAAAGAGAAAGCTGGAGAGAGAAAGAGAGAGACGACAGAGAGAGAGAGAGAAAGAAAGAGAGAGATGTGCCAAAAAAGGTCATATTCCAGAGAGAGAGAGAGCAAGAGACAGAGAGGGTGAGAGAGAAGAGAATGAAAGAAAGAGAGTGAGAGAGAAAGAGAAAGCTGGAGAGAGAAAGAGAGAGACGACAGAGAGAAAGAAAGAGAGTGAGAGAGCTGGAGACAGAAAGAGAGAGAGAGAGAGGGTGAGAAATAGAGAAAGAGAGCGGGAGAGAGAGAGAGAGAGAAACAATGATACAAGAGAAAAGTAAAAAAAAAAGTGACATAATAGAGAAAAAGATGTTGACCATAAATGACAGAGAAGTTAAGAATTTATGACGCTGATGTTGTAAAGGGAAAAGAAAAATGTACAGTTCTATAGAAAATAGAAATAATTGCAGTAAAATCCTAAGAGGACTAAAGTAGTAAGAAAAATAGGTAGAAAGCATGAAATAGGGTTAGAACAGTAGTTTTCAACCACAGTTCTGCAGAATCGAGTGTTCCCTTCGGAATCTGAGGGTTCCATCGTAAAGTCTGCAATTTCTCAATTTTTGATTTAGAACAAAACAAAAATAAATATTTTAAATTTGATTTCATAAAATCCATTTGATTATCATATGCATATTTTCTTTTAAAATTTAAGTTGTTTTTTTTTTTGTTGTGAATTTTACATAATTAAACTGACTGCATTTGAAAATATGGAAGATGAACTTTGTGCGTTTCTTTCATAACCATTAATCAATCTTAAAGAGTTGTGCAAGAAACACTAAACTCAAGTTTCTCCATTGAGTTTTTGATGAGAATAAATGTAATCTATTCAAACAAAATTTTTTTTTAAGTTTTGTTTACTACAAACATTTTTAATACTTTGAAAATAAGTGTGTAGGTTTTTTTTTCATTTTATTAAAACAATTAAATTATTGCACATGGGTTTCTCTAGTCATGGAGTGTTTGCATGGGATTCTGTGCCAATAAAAACATTGAAAACCACTGTGTTAGAGTGATACATGGTAATTAAGGCAGACTTGAATATGAATATAGATGTAGAGCAAACATTGAAAGAAAAGAAAATTAAGGGACAACTCCTTATTTAAACAAATTTAGTTGTACAACCTTAACTGCTTTAAGAGGATCATTTTATAAGTAATGCTAATTTTTTTTTTAATTAATTTTTTTTAAGTTGAAGAGCTATGAAGATAGGAAAGGTACAATTAAAACAAGCCACCTTTTGTGCTCCTAAATTTATTTTTCAAATTAGTCACCACCATTCTCAATGGACTTTTGTCAGTGATGAATTAGGTAGTTCATTTTTGCATCTAAAGTGTGCATTGGCACTCACACCTTTCTTGCCATACTGAAATTGACAAACCAATCTCCTTATTGTGCTAATATCAAATTAATTCATTTTTTAAACATTCAACATTTGATGTTGATTAGTTCTTTTATTTTTTGCATACAGGAATTAATTAATAAATCTTTACTTTTGATGCACATGCAAAAGTCAATTACTTGGAATGATATTTTGGTAGATGATTCCATTGAGTTTGAATTATTTAATACAATTTATGTATAAATCATTTTCAACTAAGAACAACTTTTTTTAAGTAAAAAGAAGTTATTTAATTTGTCCCAAGAGTAAAAAGAACAACATCCAATATCAGAACTTGTCCTTTGTTCCTGTAATATATGTCTTGCTAATCATAAATCTACCTAGCAGCACAATGGTGTTATGGATGAACTGGATTGGATTATAAGGATCTATTTGAAGTCTGAATGATCTAATTCATTCAAGAAATATGTTGCAGAGGAATATCAAAACACATAAATATTCATGCTCCAACAAAATCTCCTTTGATGTGGTGGCATTTAGGGAGTATATGAAGGCCAACCTGGTGGCATATTAACCTCAAAATAATAATAAAAAGGAACTGCAATTTGATATTGTTGTTTTATCAAAGGCAAACTCTAAAATAATCATGCTAAAATTAAAACTATATGATAGCCAAATGGAACACATCTTATAAATATAAAACCAGTAAATATGAAGATCTAAAAACTGAGCTGCTAAAGGAATAAGATAGTGTAATCCTGTGGAAATTGAAGCAAAGGGAATTATTGCAGGCACCAAGAGCCAATTTCTAGGTCAATTTGGAATCAAAGGGTCAAATAGAGCCAAAATCATAAAACACTTCAGAGAAGTATCAGAAAACAGTTTAATAAGGATATGAAAGGAAACAAATATCCATTATAACATAACTTAATCACAAAGGCATTGATTAATGTAATATCCCAATAATGTATCAACATTTTTTTATCTACAATATTTTCATCATATTTTTGCTATTGGGTATATTTCTTTTTCATCAGTTCAAAAGGGAATTACACAATTTTCGATTAAAAAAATGAAAAACAAGTAATTTTTTTCTATTTAACAAAAAGTCAATGGTTTTTGCTATGGCAGTCAGTTTCTCACCTGTGCAAATCATCAGATCAAAACGTTTTGGTAATGCTCTATATTCACACCCTTACATGCCAATATGTATAAATAGCCATATATATATATATACACACACATACATACATACATACACATGTATAAATATCTCTCTCTCTCTCTCTCTACACACACACACATACATACACACACACACATACATACATATCAGCAGCTAAGGGTGCAGATATAATGCAATACCAAAATATTTTAATAGATTTATTAAACGATATGACTGTGAGACATATTATGTTCTATGATCATTTGGCTGATTGGACAAGATATTAATGGTTAAGACAATAGCAATATATTGTGATCAGTTATTTGAGTTAAAGAAAACAATTACATTTATCACAACTAAATTTTAAATTGTAACCAGACAAAGTTAATATAATTGAAATCTTATAAAACAAAATATAGATGATGGACTCTGATTAAAAGAAAGCTACATAGACTAAAATGAGTTGGTATTTATTCGAAGACAGAGAAAAAAAAAAGGAAATTTTGTAATATTTTAGCTAAAGAACTTTATCATAAAGAAATTGTAAAGTAATAATTCTTCAACTATAAAACTATTCGGCCTCTTCAATGATATAAAAATACTTATTGGAAAAGATGATAAAACTTAATTAAAAACACATAATGTAAGAATATAACTTCCTGATTTTAGACATCTACTTTGAATTGGATAGATGATAGATATATCTATATGTTGCATAACAACTGCACCTCTTTCAACACTCACATTTTTAAAAGGTAAATGGTGTTAGGATAGGAAGACATTTGGTGACAAGCAATAAGGCAGCTTTTTTCATGAAGAAGGTCAATTGAAATGGTACCAATGTAAAATAGATTGTAATAACAATTTTGACCAATGTTACATATACCAAATTAGAATTAGGGCCAATGTTAAACATTAAGTATTGCATTTGATAAACAGAATAGAATGTTGGTCAATGGTGCACCTCTACACTAATAGTTATTATTAAGTTGAATCTGTATTTTAGGGACAAAAATTATTAAAATAAAATAGGTTTAGAAAGAAGTTTGTGTTGTTTGTACACCAATTTAATAGTATTCCATTTAACTCACATATTCAACTAGAAATAATATGATGACCACTTGAGAGACAATGAAAGAATTTGGATATAGATTGGAAATGGACAATGTCTATGTTAGAGACACTGAAGATGAAACTACAGCAGAGGGAATGGTAAAAAATGCCCCAGGATGTGATTTGTGACTCTTGATATATAAAAAAAAAAATACTAGGTTGGAATCTTGCGTGGGATAGTCTTTCTTCGATGAGGGTGAATGGAGTCTCTCTAAGCCTTGATTGGCAATCTACATAGTGATGGTGTCATGATAAAAATACTATAATATAGGACTGGCGACCATGTCATTACTATCAATTTGAGACTTATGGAATTTGGCACAGGTTAGAGAAATCTATAATGGCGACTATGATTGACTGATGATGATGATGGTGATGTGTCACCTGCAAATCATTTTAAAGGCCTCTTCAGGTTGTAATTGATTCAAATGGAAAACATTTTGAATAAATTATATTTGTGTTAAATTTGTATTCATTCTGTAACAATATTTTATTTCTGTTACTTGTACATTTCATTTCCCAAATACAGTTATTTGGAGTTGTAATACTAAATACCCTGTAGATATTCTTAATTTCTCCAAATACTAAAAATAAAGTCAATTAGAAGTTAATTTAACTACTTTAAATAAAGTCATGGGTACTTTTTGGTTCTCTGCAGTGAATTAGAAATATGTTGATAGTAGCTATTACAAGTCTATTTAACTAGTATGGAATATTTTTACACAAATAATTAATAGGTCTGTTTTATTATAAGACAATGAATACATTTTAAAGTTGTGCCTGAATCACAAACAATGCGAAAAAAGCAGATTATCTTATTTTCTCTGCAACAAATTATTAAAACCCATACAAAAATTTATACCAATAAATGGCAGTGGCTGAACTACGTAAGCAATTATTTGTTTTCATAGATTCAAAATAGATGAAAAATAGATTTCTAAAAAAGAAACCTTTATTTTATCATTAAAAAATAATTTCACTTCAAGATGAAGTTTGTTAGCTTTAATCAATTTCTGGTGAAGCAAATGCTATTCCAGAAAGATTATTGATAGTAAGATTTTATCTCATTCCTGCATTTATTTGATTCAAATTTTGCCTTGTGTCATGCTTGATTTAATCCTAAAACCTAGATGCAATACACCTGCATAGCTTTTAAGAATATCACCTTCAAAGAAAATGATATAAATAAACTGCACTGATATATAAAGAAAAGCTTTTGTGTCTTGTTCTAAAAATTGTAAATCATATGAATAAATGTGATTTTAAAAAAATCAAAAATCTTTCAACCCATGTCTTCAAAAACCTTCTAAAAAAAAAAAAAATAAATAAATAAAAAAAAAAAACAAGTAGAGGAGTGTAAAATTTTTTTTCCATTTTCTCCATATAAAATATACTTTTTTTTCTTCTTTTTACATTTCTCCTGATTTACGTTCTTTTAATTCAATCATCACTGAAAAACTTCAAATACACCCAGCAACTTTCCTCTTAGGCACTCTTGAAAAGTTCAAAGAAAGCAGAATAGCTTTTACTACTCCTCATATTGGAAACTGGTATTCAAATCTGCAGGTGAATGTACAATGTAATTCTTTATCCAAAAACTATATTAATGAAAGGAACCAAAGATAATACATATATATCATATAACAATATGTATACTCATATATAAACTAAGAAACATGTTAAAATATACGGATTAGAAACATCAAAATGAAGAGGTTTGGAGTGAATAACATTTTAGGGGTGTATCGAGCTACAGTTATCTCACCTCTGTCACTTTCTATACATATTTTCTTTATGAATTCCTAGACACATGCTTATTATTGCTTTACTATACAGAGCTATCAAAAGTTTCTTCCTTACACATTCAATAAAAATTACATCATTTTTTCTTGTTGTCTTGCAAGACATTTGATATTGGGATCGAGAGTGTATAAATACTTTCAAAATTCATTCTTATTGCTGCTTGTGTGTGTGTGTGTGTGTGTGTATGTATATGTCAGCTTGTAAAAAAATAATTGAAAGATGGGCTCTTAAATTAGTAAAAGCAAAATGAATGAAATAAAAAAAATCGTTTATTGTAGTAAAATGAGAAAAAAGATGAAAAAGATTAGAGAATAAGGACTGGGAATAAAAGTTGAATGAGAGGAATAGATTAAGAAATATATAGGATCACGTATGGAATTTTCTTTAAAAACTTAATTGGAAATATTAATAATAATACAATATTTGAAAAACAAAATGAAAACTAGAAAAAATATGACCCACAAAAATATGAAGAAAGACATTTAAAAGTAAAATATATGTTTTAAATAATTAGAAATAAATAATATTTTTAAAAATATTGACCGCTGAAAATGAAAGAATAAAAGAAAATAGAATTTAGACAAAGGTACCACATATTATGATAATAATAATAATAATAATAATAATGATGTAACTACTATTAAGAAGAATTAAAATAATGGTATGAAGAAAAAAGATAATAATAATTAAAAAAAAGAAAAAGATTATTAATAGAAACTAAAAGAAAGATCAAAAAGTAAAAGAATGATGATGATGATGATGATGATGATTCTCAAGCAAAAAAAGAAATATACTGTAAGAAAAAAAAGATGATGATGGTGATGATGATGATGACAAAGGATTTGGACAACTAATCCATTGTGAATGATTCTGACTAAAAAAGTATGCATATTATCCATTGTTTCTTTACATCCCAATATATATATATATATATATATTTTTTTTTTTCCCATTACAAAAAGTGTATTCTTACATGCTTTCTTTTTTTTGTATCTACCAGATTTCTTCTGATTTTTTTTTTTCAATTTAAATAAAGATTATCATGGAAAGAATTGAAAAAATGTATAAGAAAAATCCCAACAAGAAAAAAAAAAATCCCCCCTCCCGAAACATAATAATAATAATAAAAAAAATTCTTTTTTTTTTCATTAAAAATATCTTTAAATCAATATATGGCAGATGCATCTACTGCAAATATAAAATATGCACAATGATGAATTTACTTTTACTCATAAATATATTTTTCTTGCATATGGATGCACAGAAACATTACACTACAATTTATATATGTGCACTTGAAATGGCATAAACTGTCAACATTTCAATATATTCTGTTTTTAGATACTTTAAATACACACACACACACAAAGATATGCAGCTCTATGTACATAAAAATACACATCTATGGGAATGAGGAATATAATCTAAAACAATAAAACACATAAGTAGATATTCTATTTTTTATTTGCCTAACTGCAGTTCCATAAGTGACAATCTTAGGTGTGGAATATAGCAATTTTGAAAACATCATGTTGAATACAGATCACTGATTGATGAAACCAAACAATACTCTATTTAAATTACCAATCTGTATTTCACATACAATTTTGAAATTGTTTATGGTTTTTTTTTTCTTTTTCCATTTGACAATACTATCATATGGACATGGACATTGACAAAAATAGAACAGTTACATTTTTGTGATTAGATATTCAGAATTTTTGTTGCAATATCTTTGTTTTCATTTAGAGTATATAAGTAATATGATGCACAACACTAGTTTTTTTTACAGAAATGAGTTGACATGTACTTTAGGAAATGTAAGCTGCACCATATATATGTATATATATATATATATATTAGTTAATTGTAGACACGGAGTCAACGGGAGTCGACAACTGCCAGTTTC
>JAUZSX010312364.1:0-12191 GCA_034780655.1 Idiosepius hallami | reverse complement strand
GCTTTTTTCTCCTAATGTTAAAATAAAATAATCATCCTGTTGATAATGCCTTAATAGGCGAAATGTACATACAGGTTTTTTAAAAACAATATTCAAATATGTCTTCTTTTTAAACAATTATTATAAAAAATATTTATTTCTTCAAAAGTATATATATATCTATTCATATATATGCAAGTACAAATATATGTGTATATATATATATATATATATATAATAGATAAGCATGACTCTCTCTCTCTCTCTCTATATATATATTTAGTAAATAAGTGTAGACACATAATCAACAGCCTTTAGGGACTGTTTCTTGTCTGCGCAAACATCACACCCCACTGCTGATTCTCATCCGAAGGATTTAAAAAAAAAAGTTGGAATTATAGTTTACAATTATCAGATTTTTTCACATTTTGGGATAAAAGCTTTTTTCAGCAAGAAAATTCAAATAAATATTTATTATTACTATTATTATTATTAGTATTTATTATTAGTATTATTATTACATATTTGTAGATTTGCTAATTTAGAAAGTATTACTCGTGTTATTATAATGTTTTAACTATATCTAATTTCTGTACACTTACTCATAGGATTATTAGTAGAGAAAATTATTATCATTATTTATAATATTAATGTCATAAATATTATTATTTATTATTATTTTTCATTATTATTTTCTATTATCATTATTTATTATTATTTTGCTATAAAATGTTTCTTTTTTCAAAATGACTTGTAGAATTGCGTTCATTTCATTTTTCCTCCTTTCAAATGTCATCCATCAGAGTTATCTCCCTTCCATCAAGTTTGCTTCCCATATTTTTTTTGATATTTTTTAGCTGTAATTATTTTTTGTTATTTTGATTTATTGTAAATTTTCTGCTTCAGCGCTTTCTCTTCAATTATTGTTTTAGAATCCGACAAATTTTCAATTTTGATTTCAATTTAATAAAATTGAATTTTTTCTTTTCTTTTTTTTTCTTTCTTTCTCTCTCTTTTTTTTTTCAACCAGTTGAAGAAACACTGCTGTCATTTGTCTGTTAGATTTTTTTTTTAAAGAATTAATTACAAGATTAGTTGGACTTTTTTCTTTTTAGAACTTAATCTATGTTTTTTATGAAAACCTGATTTTTGTGTGTGTAAATAAAAATAGGATTTATTGCAAAAGATGAGATATCCAGTAGTATTTGGAAAAAATAAATATTTAAAATAAAAAAAAAAACTCTGCTACAATCTGGCCTCATTTTTACTGCAGTTTAGGGATCTGTAGTTCTGAAATTTAAATTTGAATGTAACCCTCACGTAAAGTGAGAAGTCCCTGTATTATTTAAATTCATATTCCGCAAAAAATCACTTTACGCGAGTCCTTCAGGAAGGTAACCCTCACGTAAAGTGAGAAGTCCCTGTATTATTTAAACTCACATACCCTAAAAAATCACTTTACGCGAGCCCTTCAGGAAGGTAACCCTCATGTAAAGTGAGAAGTCCCTGTATTATTTAAATTCATATTCCGCAAAAAATCACTTTATGCAAGCCCTTCAGGAAGTTAACCCTCACGTAAAGTGAGAAGTCCTTGTAATTTGTTTATTACTCTTTGAATTTTAAATGAGAAAATCTATTGAAATTTATTCAATGTTTCTCTGAATAGCAAAGTAATTTGTAGCATCAGTGAATTTCTGAATTGTACATCTCTAAACCTTCGGACATGATTAGAGTTTCGCCTTCCTTCCTGCTATTTGGTGCATGAATAGATTCACCCCCCTCCTCTCATTATGTATGCACCAAGTTTTGCATATTAAGTGGGGGGGGTGAAGGGTGTTGGTAGAATTCACAATTTTTAAATCATTCAACCATTCAACCTCACAAGCAACCATTTCTGTTAACCATTTCTGTTGGTTTTGTTTTTGCTTTACGCCATATCAACCCTTTTAGTTGTTCTGTCTATGGTGACATGTTGGGTAATACCCTTGGGAAAGGTATGAAGCCCTATCTTCGCTCCAGCTAAGGATTAAATAGTGCAAGACCTCAACGGTGGATGATGAAACAATGGCACCGAAGGCTGATGAAGGCCGCAACAGAGAATAGCCTCTAGTCATTGTGGTTCTCTATGCTATTCGAACCAGGCCCTCCTCTGCCAAGGGGCCGTGTGGTGACTGCAGGTACATCAGTTGCCCCACATTAAAAGACACCACACGTAGGCATCCTCCCAAAAGGGTCTACAGGGATCAAGACGGAGGAGAGTCATACCGAGGCCTCCGAAATATAATACTTTATTTGGTACATCGCTGAGGCATCGGTCATAGTCAACTATGAGTGACTGCCGATGATAGTGATGATGATGATCAACCTTTTTAGGTCATTTAATGCCGAATTTTTTATCTGACAAACTTGTCTTTAATCTGATAGTGACAGATAATAATCGAAAACTCAGAAGACAGAATTTGGGATCTTTTCTAGAAGACCCCCGCTCAAAAAAATACCCCCGCTACCCAATTAAGTCCCCTTCATCTGTCAGACTGAACGGATGTAAAAGTATGTTTTATTAGCCCTAACTCTAACCCTAAACCCTAACCCTAAGCCACCTGAGACGAGAGCGATAGTAGGTTCATTTTTGGGGTGACTCACTCGAAGTTAGTGAGTGTTATGGGAGTTACTTCCCCGTAGCGGGGGGATCTTTTTAGTGTTCTAGAACAGATCCGAATTTTTTATCTGACAAACTTGTCTTTAATCTGGTAGTGACAGATAAATCAAAAACTCAGAAGACAGAATTTGTATCTGAAATAAATAAGGAAAGAAAGAAATAAAGAAAAGAAAAGAAAAATGAATAAATAAAGAAAAAAAAAGAAAGAAAAAAATAAAGAAGGATAGAAATAAAGAAAAAAAAATAAAGAAGGAAAGAAATAAAGAAAAAATAAAGAAGGAAAGAAATAAAGAAAAAAAAAGAAAGAAGGAAAGAAATAAAGTAAAAAAAAAGAAAAAAGAAAGAAGGAAAGAAATAAAGAAAGAAAAAAAAGAAAAAAAATTGTTTTATAAATAAACAAAGAAAAGAAAAAAAAAGAAGAAAATTATACAAAAAATAGTAAAAAAAATTAAACAAAAAAACTAAAAATACCATTAAAAAAGGAAGAACAGCAGAAACTGACTTATTAAGTTAAGTCTTCTTTGACCTTCTATTAAAAAAGATGATCATTTTTACCAATAAAAGCCAAAAATCTTTTAAAAAATAAATAAATAAAAAACATGCAAATGCATTTTATTATTTTTTAAAAATCTTCTATACTCAAGTCGGAACAAAGCAACAACAGAGTTGAAGATCTTGATCGATCTTTAAAAGTAAAATGCTAACGACTGATAAGGGAAAGAAGAAAAAGAAGACACAACAACAGTTACAGTCGGTCATAAATCTGTTAGTTTACAATGAAAAAAACAAGAAAAAACTTCAATTTTTCACTCGAGATCACGTGATAACAAACAAGTAAATTGATTGGCTGTTGTTGTTTATTGAAATGCACATTTAATCTACTTCCAACTGGTTTACTTATTTGTCTGTTTTTGCATCATATTTACATACTTAACACATTAGGCATACACACACACACAAATTAACACATACACACACAAATACACTCACACACACACACACACACACACACGCACGCAAATACACACATAGACACATACTTTGTGCCAAAGCCTCTTGTATTTAGAGGCTAAATAAAATACCCAGACATACTCACACAAACACTCACACACACACACACAAATACACACATAGACACATACTTTGTGCCAAAGCCTCTTGTATTTAGAGGCTAAATGAAATACACAGACATACTCACACAAACACAAATACACACAATTCCATTCTCATTCTCACACACAAGCATATGCATCAGTATAAGAATGAAATAAAGTGTTTTAAGACAGAATATTTGTAAAAATGCCAGGTTGGAGATTTATCCAGAGAAAAAAAAAACATTTTAGAAAGAATAATCTAAACAGTAAAGAATAAATTTAAAAAAATATCAGGATAGAGATTTGTTCAGAAAAGCATCAACTCGAAACTTTCATCTGAATATTTCATTTAATGATGAGATAAATACTTCTTAAAAATTATGTATCTTATCTTTTTCTTAAAAATAGGAGGAAAGAATAGATTGAAAAATATCAGGATGGAGATTTATTTAATTAAACACTGACCTGTGTTTCAACATCAAAACTTTCATATCCATATTTGATTGGTGGAAACAAGATGAATGTTTCTCACAGAATATCTGTACAAATCAAAATGGAGTCTAGAATAGATGTCTAAATATCAGGATGGAGATTTATTCCGAAAAGAACCAACTATAAGTATACAAATCAAAATGGAGTCTAGAATAGATGTCTAAATATCAGGATGGAGATTTATTCAGAAAAGAACCAACTATAAGTATACAAATCAAAATGGAGTCTAGAATAGATGTCTAAATATCAGGATAGAGATTTATTCTGAAAAGAACCAACTATAAGTATACAAATCAAAATGGAGTCTAGAATAGATGTCTAACTATCAGGATGGAGATTTATTCAGAAATGAACCAACTATAAGTATACAAATCCAAAGGGAGTATAGAGTAGATATATAAATATCAGGATGGAGATTTATTCTGAAAAATGCTGACACATGTTTCAACATAAAAAGACATTCAGCAAAAATAGAAGAGAACAAAAAAGAATGATAAAAAAAAAAGAAAAATTAAGAAAAAATGAAAGATTAAAAAGACAAAGAAAGAAAAAGAAAAAAAAGAAAAGAAAGAAAAAAGAAAGAAGAAGAGAAAAGAAAGAAAAAGGAAAAAAAAGAAGAAAGCCAAAAATCTTAAAAAACAGAATTAATTTGAGATATATATATATATTATTCTAAGTTATAAGGTTGCTTAAAATTGTAGTTATAGTGCTCAATATCAGTGATAGAGCATGTAAACTAGTTAAGTGTAGACATAAAGTCAACTGGGATCGACAACTGTCAGTCTCTCGCTATGCGTTTGTCAGGTCGAAAAAGCTTTTCGACCTGACGAATGCATAGACTCCGTGTCTACACTCAACTAGTATATATATCTTTATATATGTGTGTGTGTGTGTGTATGCTCTATGGACTTTTCATCACCTGACTATTAATCACATAATATTAATCACTAGACATTTAACCGCATGGTTTTTCAATGCGTGGATGCTTAATCACTCTGAGAATTTTAATCACTTAGGGATTTTTGAAAGCTATTGAACTGTTATACCAAATATGTTTCGATGTTTTTTCACCACATTATTTGTCCTTTTTTAAAAATCTTTTAGGATGATAATTCTTCATAATATGCATATATACATTTTTGCCAATAACCCCAATATATATATATATATATATATATTGATCGTCTTCATTAATGTTCTTTTATCTTCACAAAATTTTCCAGAGTGCCACCGAAAACCCGACCCCGTGGAGAACAACATGTTCAGTGTGAATGTACATGGCGTAGAAACAAAAATGGAATGTGCCCCAGGAACTGTCTACATACCAGACTTGTGTGACTGTGGATATCAGTAGAAGCAATAATTATAATTGCCACAATAATATTAATATTAACAATATTAATATTAACTAGCAAGCTCATACTATCAAAAATCACAGAATAAGAATGTTGGTAAAATAAATAAATATAAAAAAAACAGGAAATTTGTATTAAAGAATAAAAAAGAATAATAAATATAAACATTGAGGTTTGAATGACATATGAATAAATTATATCGAATAAAAAGTTATAATTTTATTGTATTCAATTGCCCATGTTGTTGAAAATAATGGCATGAAAATGTTAGTAAAGTAATAAAAAGACAGTTCCTTTGAATTAATGAATGAAATGCAGATAAAAAAAATACAACTAATAACGTTTAAATGGGCCCAAAATAAAAATAGATAAATCGATCTAATTTTTTTCGGAAAAAAAATGGATTGTTTAGACAAAAATAATTCATTTAGAAATAGTGCTTAGCCCCACAATTTCCCCATAGATCTAAGAAAAAAGGAACGTAAATATGGCCTGTATGTAAAGCGGCCATCTTTGTTGATAATAGTGTTTTAGATTTTAATTTTGCTTGTTGCTACATTAGTTTGTATGTCATAGTTTTATGATTTGATAAAGGATGCCTATATCAAATCAAAAAATCATTACGTACGAACTAGCGTAGCAAAGAGCGGAATACAGATTCGCTTTATGTCTTTAACATTCAAATTGCTTTGTCAAAATAACTTGAAATGACTTTCTGGATGTTAATAGTGGTAAAAATGAATGCTTTTGACTTTTTAAATCCTCACAAAATAAGCATTTATATAGAAAAGGTAAAATTAATTTTAATATTAAAATTTTATATTAACATATTTTTGACCAATCAGAACACTGCTACCTTTTTTTTCCCTAAAAACCAACACCAAATCTGTTACAGATGATCTTAAAAAATTGTATTTTTGGCTTTTGGAACATTCCATTTTCACTCAAAGAGAAATTACTATGATTTCAGCTGGAACAATCACACGTATGGATATATTCATGGGTATTGATATATAGATATTAATAATAATCCAAAACAGGAAATAGATGTTTGCCAAAATGTCAAAGAGAATCATTTCTAATGTTCGTAGGTTTACTTCTGTTCCAAGATATTTGTAACCCAAAAGTAAATTCACTTGGAAAATATTTTTTAATCCAAAAAAAAAAAGGAAAAGAAAAAGAAAAACGTCCTCATCATTTTTTTTTTTTTTTCAAATGAAATAAAAGATTAAAAAAAAAAGGAAACACGACTCAATTTTTTTTAAAAATTCATTTTTTGAGTTTTTGTTACTGAACCCCATAGTGGTTGACTAGCCAACTCCAATTATTAACTACACGCCTAAAAGGGGAAATCAAAAAGTTCCAAAACAAATCTGATTGAAAATAGAGCAACAGAATTTTTATCAAGAAAGAATTTCTCAATGGAAACATCCCTTGCAGTTATGTATTGAGTTAGGTGGATCTTGAGTAGAAAAATAATTTTGTAACGTCCATAAATAGAGTTTTCTCTCAATTTATCTCAGACAGTGCCGTGCTTACCACATAGCAGCCCCAACGCAAAATGCCCCTTGCAGCCTCTTTACCTTAAAAAAGCAACTTGCACATACTATAAGACTCGATTAAAGCCTTTATATACATACATAAACAAATATAAAGAGAGAGTCAGACAGATGGATTGATAGGTGTTGTATTTCAACATCTAAGTGTAATAATGATTTTCTAGTTAATCCTAATAATTAATTATTCTGTTAATTTCTTGCATTACAAAAGATTTGTGAAGCCAAGGAGCCTTGCGGGCCCCAAGGGAGCTTGTGCACCTCCTAGGGTTTGTGGGGGCCCTAAGCGCGGCCCTGGTCTCAAATTTTTTTTGATTTACCCTTGCATTTTGTGCTTTGTCTCCCATCTGAGAGGACCAGCCTGAACCAAGATCGTTGAGAGAGCTTCGTTGCAGCCCTCTGTTCCACAAGGCGGTCGATGTGGCTCAGTGGTTAGGCAATCAGATTTTGGAACCATAGTACGCAGGTTCAAATCCAAGTTGTTCTGTCTACATTGGCATGTTGACTAATAGCCTTGGGAAAGGTAGGAATCCCCATATTCCCTCTAGCTATGGATTAAATAGTGCAACTTGGGTTGTTAAAAAAAACTGTGTGTATAAAAATGACGTTTATCATAGGTAATTGTTCTTGACATTATCATGACCTGAAAAGGTTGATATGCCGTTAAACACAAAACAAACAAACTTCTATTCTACAAGGAATAATAAAGAGGCTTAAAACTTGTTATTCGCTGAAATAAAAGTATTTGTATTTCATATTCTGTGCATTTTAATCTTTTGACCAAATAAAAGTTTTGTTTTTGTTTTTGCTGTCGATCAACTGTTGGAGTTAGTCGTCAATATTAGACCGGTATTAATGAATTTTTGCACACATGGGTGTTCATATGCACTATTTGAGCTAACTATCACTAGATATGGCACCCATAGGTGTTAAAATTCAGTATTATTATTAGACCCCTAAAAATAGAAAGTTGGTGTAAAGATTGTATAGTACCAACATACATGTAGTTGTTGTACTAACAACAGGTAGAAATGTTAACTCTAAACTCTGTTCCAGTCTCTGTCATCAACTTATTTTTATAAAGAGGATGAGTCCATTATGTTGGCATAGGTAAGTTCACCATAACAACTGATGTCTCTTCTCAGTCTCTGCTAATGACTTATATTTATAAAGAAGAAGAGTTCATTATGCAAAAATAGGTAAGTCCACTATTATAACTCAAGCTTCTTTGTTGTAATAGAATCTGGCAACATTATTCCTGGTAAGAATGGTGCAAGATAAGTCCAATCAAAGTCTGATAATGTTGGTAAATAAATAAATCCAACATGAAATTGTTTGATGATATCAAAGTCTGGCAATGTAGGTTGTTAAACCCAAAAAGATAAATGTTGTGGGGTGAAACACACCTCAAGATGAACTCTTCTAGTCACTATATATGTGATCTCTCGTCACCCAGAGAGAGAGAGAGAGAGAGAGAGAGGATTGCAGCTAACTGCCAGGAGCCGCTATGCTGCCAGGCCATATACCTCTAGTTATGTATTTTTGTTAATGAATTTGTCGTCTTGTTTCTTATATCTACACTATACAACACCACACTCGACCGCAAGTCACAACCATAACAGTAAATTATCCAACTATGGGTAAAATCCAAGATGAAAGATTGAGTTACTCAGCAATAATAGATCCAAGCAATAACGGCAGGCAATAGCAATGGCGGGGAGTCAGTTTGGCTAACTGTTTATTATAGACAATATCTTCCATATTCTGCTCTCTGATTGATTCTTATTACACCAACACTGTATAAAATGGAATGGTCTAATCCATCACGAGCATACATGTATTAGAGAAGAAGAAGGAAAATAAAGGTCTCAGTAGACCAAAAATAATGCAACATTCTTCCAATTTCTGCCTAAGAATTAATTTATAAAAAGGAAGGGTCCATTATATAAAGGTGGCTAAGCCCAAACGAAGATAACGGAAATGAGAATAGAAGTCCAAATAATTATCTTTTTTCTTCCTTTTGTTTTGTATCCTTTGAGATGAAGCTACAGAATTTGTACATCAGTTTTTGCTAATCTTTATAGTGAATGTTCGTTCATCACGTTTCCACCGATTTATACTCTGGTCTTCTTCAGGT
The DNA here is from genome assembly GCA_034780655.1 of Idiosepius hallami. Taxonomy (NCBI): domain Eukaryota; kingdom Metazoa; phylum Mollusca; class Cephalopoda; family Idiosepiidae; genus Idiosepius; species Idiosepius hallami. The sequence goes on along the minus strand of JAUZSX010312364.1, from coordinate 2,919 downwards.
GTATTAACTATAACAAGGTATGAATATTAAATCTTGAAATTCTATCCCTAGTAATTACCTCCCCCTAAAGTTGTTGCTTAACTGCGTCTTGGTCAATCAATCTTCTGGCCTTGGTTTGAAACGTCTATCTTCAGATAATGCTCACCTGTAACCACAGTGACTCAACGCCGCAGAGCCTGTAGTACAGAGGATGAAGATGAAAGGATTTGTTAGCCAAAATATAGCAAAAAAACAACTATAAAGATAAGGACAATAGTTCGCTAAATAGTTTGCAAAAATTAAAAATACAGATTATGACGCCTTGTCTTAAAGGATTCCAAAACTATAAAGATGATTTGATTTGGTTTGGGATTTAACGGCATATCAACCACTTTTGAGGTCATTTAATGCCAGAGTGATATTTTGTTTATGTTTGACTGATTCTCTTAAGTTTCTATTATGAAAATTTGTTTAGTAGTTATTTGTTTATTGGTTATTTTTTTTTGCTTGTTTTGTCAGTAGTTTTTTTTAAATATAAATACTTTACTGATGAGGACAATAGCCTAAAAAATTTGATCTACAGATTATGAAGTCCTTCTTAAAGGATTTCAAAACAACTAAAAAGATGAGGACAACAGTCCGCAAAAATGGAACTACAGAAAATGGAGCCTGATCTCAAAGGATTCAAAAGTAACTTTAAAGATGGAAACACAGACACACAGACACAGACACACAGACACACTCACATACACAGATCGACACATACAGACAGACACACAGACAAACACACACAGAGACACAGACAGATAGACAGACAGACAGATAGGTTCACAGACACACACACACACAGACACACACACAAACAGACTGACACAAACAGTCACAAATAAAGACACACACACTGACACAGAAACACAGACACACAGACAGACTGACACAAACAGACACACAGACAAACACACAAACAAATACACAGACAGATAGAGAGACACCCAGACAGACAGACAAACAGATAGACACAGACACATACAGACCCACAAAAAGACACACATACAACAACACAAACAGACACACACACACAGACATACACACAGAGACAGACACATAGAAAGACAGACAGACAAAGATCTATTTATAAGTTTTGATAGTTTACTCAAATTAGAAAAAAATTAATATTTATTCAATTTTTTTTTAACGTGACTCGATTTATATTTTTCGAAATTAAGTTTTCCTTTTGGCAAAAGCAAAACCACAGTCAAAAAATATAATTAATTGATTGACAAAAAAAAATGCTTCCTTTTTTTTAAATTATTGCTTTTTTTTTCAAAGCCTGTCTGTACCTTGACTGTCAGGTTATTTCATTTTTGATGTGTGGGGACATATTTGGCACTCTATGATCGATTATGTCCCCAGGCACTGATAACTTGAACTCTGGTTGGGGTGTGGTGTGATTAGTGGTGTGGGTTTTTTCTTTATAAAAGCCAAATACCAAGTGTTGTTTTTGACAAAGACAATAAACATCTGATTTAAACAAGATTATTGAATCCATTTAAGGTGAGACGCATTTGTTCTATTTGATTGCTTGTTAAATATGTTCGTTCGCTTTTCTTTTTTTACATCGAAAAATTTTTTATTTAAATCCTTGAGACAAGGCTTGATAATTTGTATATCTATTATGTGGACCATAGAGCTCATCTTTATATTTGTTAAATTTAAATGGACCATAGTGCTCATCTTTATATTCATTGAATTAACTGTTTTTTTTTAAATCCTTGAGATGAGGCTTGATAATTTGTATATTTATTATGTGGACCATAGTGCTCATCTTTATATTTGTTAAATTTATTGTTTTTTTTTTTAATCCTTGAGTTGAAACTTGATAATTTGTATATTTATAATGCAGACTATTGTCCACATCTTTAAATTTGTTAAATTAACTGTTTTGAGAATCCTTGAAATGAGGCTTGATAATTTATATATTTATTGTGTGGACTATAGTCCTCATCCTTACATTTGATATATATCGTTGATAAACAATTGATATTGTAGATAAAATACCTAGGTATCTGGGGGCACTTTTAAACCCGCTGGGTAGATGCACTCTTAGTCTTTGGGAAGAAAGGCATCTAGGAGAAGGAAAACTATGTAGTACAAACCTCCACTGCCTTGTGGATTACCTGAGATCAGGAAAGGCAAAGGGAATAAACCCTGAAAGAAAATCCAGAGTTGGAATCCCTAAGGCAGTTCGAAACTGTACTCAGCTCGTTCTGCAGCCAACCTGGTGCCAGACATACTGCTTTGTTTTCCTTTGGATTCTGCTGGCAAGGCTAAGAGGGGATTACTAAGAAAATGCGTAGAATCAGAGACCTCCAAAAACTTTGCCCAGGCCTTGTGCCCTGGAGAGGCCACCTCAGAGGAAAATTAATCTTTTACGTTGTGTTTAGTCACAGGCAAACATTTAAGAAAGAAAACCAATGCAAGAATTTAAGAAGAATGATTAGTTTTTATTTGGCTGGAAAGGGCACATCGTTGACAGCAACACAGAACACACCAACACTCTGCTTAGAGAGAGAGAGAGACAGAGAGAGAGACAGAGAGAGAGAGAGAGAGAGTGAAGGAGAGAATCATTTGGGTGGGGGGGTTATTCATTCATTGTTGCAGTCAGAATTTGATGTCCTGGAATGTCTTATTATGATATTTACTTGGTGAGCACCCCCAAGTTTAGCACAAGACTATTTTTACGTGCTCTTACCCGGGCTTTTTATATGCGGTGTTACCCTTCACCTAGATGAACTGCTCTCCCGAGCTAACGGGCCCCATCTGCCCGAGGCAGCTAAAGTGAAAGTAATGGTTTTGACTGGGATATTTTATGATATTTACTTGGTGAGCACCCCCAAGTTTGGCACAAGGCCATTTTTACGTGCTCTTACCCGGGCTTTA
>JAUZSX010312353.1:0-12191 GCA_034780655.1 Idiosepius hallami | reverse complement strand
AAAAAGAATGAAAATGGCTGATCTATTAGATTTTAGAAATGTCAAGGTGTTTCCATTATTTTGTCTAACCCCTGTATATTGGTTGAGTTATCCAGAAAATTTATTTTCTAATTTCTTTTTTTTTTTAATGATGAAAACTGAGTACACTATTGACCGTTTAACTAAAATTGCCTAAGAAAGCCAAACTTATTGATTATGTTAGAAAAAAACAATCTACTATTTTTGTTCTATCATCATCATCATCATAAGCAGTCCTTCATTTCTGAAGATGACTATTCCAGGAGGGGGTGCCCTCTCTTCTGGTACGGATGTAGTCCATGTGCACTTGAAAGCTAGAATTTAATTAACTAACTATCTTATACCTTTTTTTTTTTAATTATAGAATTTACAATCTGACTCTGCAAGTTCTTTGATCATTTCAAAGTTGTCTTATTTACTTTTTAACGTTATCTAATAATCTCAAAGAGAAATTTATTTTATTTTCCAGGCTTAAATTTTTACACTTAAATTTTTCAAATAACTTTCAAGTTGTTGCTTCACTTGCCTCTTAATAGTTTCACACACAAATATTTGTGTATTGTATTGTAGTAGGGTTGTCTTGTTTTAATAAGAACTTTTTTCTCTTTTTTTTTTTTTTAATTTGTATTTAAAGAAATTTCATTTTTTTTTCTTTTAGCCACAAAACCATCAAAAGCACCAAATAAAGATAACAAAGAATCAATTTTCAAGACTTCTTCAGATGGAAGACTTCTTATTTCAAATGAAGAGGAAAATGGTCAGTTTATTATTATCTTCCTCGCTTACCCTATTTCAATTCTTTTAAATAAACCAAAATATGTAAAAAATTTTCAAAAATTCTTTTTCAAAGTTGAGAGAATTTACAATATTCTAATTTAATTTAATTATTTATTTATTTAATAAACTAATATTGTTTCAGCTTGGGTATTAATTTTTTGTCAGTAATAAAGAAAAGGAAAAAAAAGTTTTGGTCCTAAAATAAAACGTTTTATCTATTATTTTATCTATTAAAAAAAAATATTAATCTATTATTCATACTTTAGTTTTTGTTTTTAGTGTATAATAGATATCATAATAGATATCGAAAATAAATTTTTTTTCATTGTTTATCTTCATAATAGATATCGAAAATAAATTTTTTTTCATTGTTTATCTTCATAATAGATATCGAAAATAATTTTTTAAAACTATTTTCCATTTTGAAGTCATTCTTAAAGTTTTCATGTTTGAAAATATATTGTTACTTGTTGCTTTTGCTGAGAATTTTTTGTTCCTTCTTTTAGGTAACAATGAAAATGAATCTTCAGATGAAGACGATGACCTTGATGAAGTACTGCAGTCTATTGGGGCTAAAATGAAGGTTTTTATACTTTAATTACCATTTATAAAATTTACAAAAACGTTTTCAAACTATTTTAGGTTATTTTTAGCAGCTTTTTTTTAATGTTTTTAAGTATTTCTAATTCTTTGTCTATTTTGTGTAGTCATGTGACTCTTATTTTTAAACTGGGAAAGGATTAGGTTGGCAGTGGGGATTTGATAACTTTTATCTTAAATAGTTTATTTCTTTTATTAATTTCTTGTTACTTAATCCTATAAATCCCTCTTATAAACCATGCCAAGAATCTTACACCGTAAAACATATCCTGATAAACTGCAAAGATCTCCAACAAATACGAAAGAAATACTTCCATGAAAACAATCAAAAAGACCTTTTCCACAAAGTAGACCCAAACAATATCTTACAATTCCTAAGAGAAACAACATTATATAGCAAAATCTAAACCCCCCCCCAAAAAACAAAAATTTAACCAAATAACCTATTCAGCATTAAATGACCCATGAGGGTTGATATGCTGATTAGATAAACCATCCAATCCAATCCAAACCCTCTTATAAAATGTATCTGTTTTTCTAAATTCTCTTATGTAATCAACTATATTTTCTCTTGATCAAGGTCTCAATTTTTATAACAATAGTTATACATGAAACTTAGCAGTTCTATATGGGTTAGCTCTTTAATTTATAACACAATTTTAAACTTGATTCAATTTACTTCCATTCTATATATGAAAAAGAATTAGAATTTTTAAATTCATTTTTTTTTTCATTCTTTATTTACTAAAAAGTAATGAAGAAGCTGTTAATACCATTTATCAAATTTATATTTAAAATTTCTTTCTTGCTTTCTCACTTCATTTTTTAAAAATTAATTTTTTAATTAATTTTCAGTCGGATCAACATAAGAAACGTAAAAGAGAAGCAGACTCTGATGAAGAATCCACCACAGCTAAATATGTTGGTAAGTTTACTTTTTTTTTGTGTATTTTTACTTTATATGCTTTTACATGATTACAGTATAGATAAAATGTCATTTACATTATGTAGAAATTTTAAATGAAACTAAGTTCTTATTTTTATGGTTTTTGTAATAATTTGTTTGTCTATAATTGTCCATTTGTAAAAGATATGCACAATACTTTTAGATTTTTTATTTATTAGATTTCTTTTAAAAACATAAATGTCAGTGTTGGTCAGTTCTAGATTTGCTCAAAAATCTTTTCAAACTTTAAGTTTATAACTTTTTAGTTCATATAATAAGAAATAAAAGAGACAATTTAAACATAAAACTACTGTTGGTTGACTACCATAAAGCCCCAACCAATCATAAAACTCAAAGAATTTTAATGTGAGAACATAAAATTATCTATTAGAAAATATTATCACAGAAAAACAAATATATCAATTAACAACTTTATTTTGGGTTTTAATATTAACCAGAAATAAGTGAAGTTTAAAGCAAACTTTTTAATGAATAAAACAATTATCTAATAAAATTACTACTGTCTTCATATAAACATTTTTTTAAAAAATATTAAATTTGGTTGATGATTAGAATATTGATTATAAAGATAACGCAAATTATTAACCTAACTTAAAAATGGCATATAGAATATTAAATAGTTGATAGACAAAATTTTAATATGAATCGATTAGCAAAGTAGAATTTTAGAATTAAAGTGAGAAATGAGCTTAAATTTCTCCTCATCAAATCTTAATTTTATTTTATAATAATTATCATTATAAAATGATGGCATTTACAGAGTTAATGACAAGCTTTTTGCTCACTTTTTATTTCTGTCTTTCTCACAGCCGGAGGACATGGAATTCATCGTCCAATAAAGAAGCCCTCCAACAAGAACCAAGGTTTTGGTTCAGAATATAAATCAAAGGTAAGTATATCCCTTTTTTTTTTTTTTACTTTTTTTTTTTTTAAATTTTTTTTTTTAAAATTTTTTTTTTAAAATTTTTTCATTTCTGTTGGAAAGTGTAAATTCAATTTTTGTACAATCTTCCTATCACAAATGATTACAATGTTGCTTATTATGTTAAGAAATTTATCAAATGAAGGAAGAAACATAATGATAAGATCCAGTCTGAATAATCTAAATGATATGAAAGTTGTTTATGGTTGATCATTACTTAAGAAAATCATGTACCGTATTTTCTGGATTATAGAGCGCACCTGCATATAAGCCGCACCCGCTCTATTTTTCCTCACCTGACTTTTAACACGACAGCAATTTTGATTAAACCGAGACAGAACCAAGAGAAAATAAACGGTATTTAGCGATGGAAAAAAATCCACAGAATACCCGCTCCTTTTTATTAAAAACCTACGAAAAAAGTAGCGCCTTATAATTCAGAAAATACGGTACATAAGTGTAACTTTTCTTTGTAAAAAGGAATTGATTTAAAAGTGAATAGAAACATCTTTGATAATGATTTTCTCTGCAATGATTGATTTTATTATTATTATTATTATCATTATAGAAAGCTGGCGGTGATGTAAAACAAAAAGGAAAACCTGATCCTTATGCTTATGTACAACTCAATTATCAAGACTTAAATAAACGGTGAGTTTTATGTTCAGACATTATTTAATCTTAAATTGAAATTAAGTTACACGTGTTGATAAAATCATTGAATGGTGGTTAAGCCGGTTGATTCTCCTGAGTATATAAACGTCTTTAGTAGAGAAGGTGGAGCATTGGTAAAAGCTCGGGTTCTGGAATCGTATTACACGAGTTAAAATCCCAGTCAAAACCATTACTTTCACTTTAGCAGCCTCTGGCAGATGGGGCTCATTAACTCGGGAGAGCATCTCATCTGGGTGAAGGGTAACACCAAATGTAAAAAGCCCGGTTAAGAGCATGTGAAATGGCCTTGTGTCAAACTTGGGTTGGTGCTCACCAAATATAATATAAACGTCTAGATTTTCCAGAATATATATATTTAGTCTGATAACCGTGCTGGTTGGTTAATCCCAATGTACAATCTTTTGATAACTTTTAAGATAATTATCCACTATTATTGTTCCTTTTATTTTTGTAACGAACTGAAATCATTCTCATGTTAGTTTTGGGTCTACTTTTTTTATATTTCTCATACGATGTGTTTGTTAAAAAAAACTTCCAAACTTGGGGGACACACACCCCTTTGCACGTTAATCATAAACAATAGGTGGTAGTGATTTCAAATCAAAAGAAATTTAATCAGGAAGGATTTTTTATTGAAATTTATGTTCAAATAATGAAATTTCTTTTTTAATGTTGACCAGATGGTTATAAAAAAATTTTTTTTTTTTTTTCAAAAGCCATATCCTGAGTTTTGATTATTTTAAAGTTGTTTTTTTAATTCATTAGAAAATTTTTAAAACTTGTTCTTTTTTGTTTTGATTTGTTTTTTTTAATGGGCATATATACTAGTTTTTATATATCAGATATTTTGTTTACTTAGCTGCTTTTCACTTAAGTCTGTAGAGGGTTATGTCCCTTTGACTCAACTGGAAATACGTTAGAGTTATCTCCCATTTTCTCTATAAAAACTGAACTTTGTGCACCAGACAGTATGTGGCCTGGTTCTCCCCAACTTTATCCAGTGTAGACTTAGCCCATGCTAAGGATGCACGTCTCTGTCCCACTCTCTTATAATTCTATAAAGTCTTAATGTAATTTAATTTTCTCTTTTAGGAAACGTGCTAAACTGAAGGGAAAATTCAATGGTCTTGTAAAAAGTGCAAAGAGGGGAGCACAAAAAGGATCAAAATCCAAGAAATTTAATCGTAAGACAAAAAGGTGAAAATTTTGTACAAAATAAAGAAAAATAGACTTTAATTGTTTTTGGATTTGTTTCTCTTTTGATTTCTATTTTATTTGTTTGTCTATCATTGTTTGATTTTAAACATACTGAGAATACTGTTATATATACAGTCCCACCAAAAAGAATTATATTACACTGGACAACAATTTTTCATTTCTTGAATGTTGTCTAGATTTCTACAAATCATTTAGGGTATTTTTTGCATTACTGAATCAGGAAATGATATTCTTTTCTCTCCGTCAGGTCAGGCTTTTGGGCTAAGATGATTTAAAAAAAGAAATCAGATCATGTGATAAAATCAATTAAATTTTTAATGTTATTTTCAGGTGATTTTTGTCAATGCATATTATGATATTTACTTGGCGAGCACCCCCAAGTTTGGCACAAAGCCATTTTTACGTGCTCTTACCCGGGCTTTATATATTCGGTGTTACCCTTCACCTAGATGAACTGCTCTCCCGAGCTAACGAGCCTCATCTGCCCCGAGACTGCTAAAGTGAAAGTAATGGTTTTGACTGGGATTTGAACTCGCGTATCATGATCTCTGTCATACATAGATTATATTTTAGAAACTGTAAAACAAGTGACTACTTTAAGCGTATTTTAGTTTGATGGTAGTTTAGTAGATAATACCCGGGCAATTTTAAAACTCCAGTCTACCCCTGGCCGCACAGACATGACTATTGCCTTTTCAAAGACTTTGACCTTTGGTATAAAAATTGAAAACATTTGTAGTACAAGTTCAATTGCTTGCTGCCAGTGAATGAAGTGGTATTTGTATTGTTGAAGTGAATTAAGTAGATATACTTTCCTGATATGGATTGACCTATTATTATAAACAGATATGGACAATGTGCACTTAGGGCTGATTGGACACTTTATCTGTAACAGGTGAGGAAAAATACAAGCCACAATAATCAGGAGTTGAAAGAAAAAAACAAATTGTCTACAACTAACTAACTCTCATTCTCTTTCTTTTTTTAAAAAAATTTATTTAAATTTTTTATTATTTTTTATTCCTTGAAGAAAATATTGTTGTGTTAAACACTTTCTCTGAAGAAATGAATGTTAATCAGGGTGCAACGGTGGTGGTACAACTATACCAATATCAAGATCTGGACGATCCCAAAGATATTTACTCTGGGTAGGTAGGTCTTCCCTTAACTTTGTTTTAAGTACCTGCAAGGGAATTCTATGTGTTTCAGGAAAGGTGTACAGACATTTCATCACCCGTCATTTAATCACTCGACCATTAATCATAAACATGTATTCACTAGACATTTAATCACATAGTTTTTTCATCACATGGACACTTTAGCACCATGAGGACATTTAATCACACTTTTTTTAAAAAAGCCATCACATGGGAGAGTAACTCATCTAGGATTATCAATAACACTAATTCTAAAAACCTAAGTAAATGGGAGTCGTCAACTGACTAAGAGTAACTCATCTAGATGAAAGACAGCTGGCAGCACTGATTTAAAAAAAGTCCAGGAGATGCAATAAGCAGGTAAAACTGGCCTTGAGCCTAACTTGGTTTGGTTCTGGACCAAGTACATATACTCAAGAAAAAAAAATTGATTATGTAGAAAATATCAAAACCCTATAGATTTTAATCTCTTGTAAAAATAACCCAAAAATTGTCAAAGGTGCTCTCAAAATTTAATGTAATAAAAACATTATCATATCAATAAATGGGAAAGTCCATTTGGCCCAGTAGGTAGGCAATCAGACTTTGGAATCGTAGTACACAAGTTCAAATCCCAGTTATTCCATTTGTATTCATAATTAAACTAATAAACTTGGGAAAGGTATGAATCTCCACATTCCCTCCAGCTATGGGTTAAATAGCGAACCTTGTGTTATCTAGAAAAAAAAAGCCAAAATTATGTGTGCATACAATGATTGTTCTTGGCATTAAATGACCTAAAAAGGTTGATGTGCCGTAAAACGTAATCAAATATCAATAAACACTAATTTTTGATATTATTACATTATTACCATTTTTTTTTTTAGAACATTATTAAATTTTTCCTGTGCTGAAGTGTCAATGGGATGAAAAATAAACTGTGATTAAATGTCTCGTGTTTACATGTTCATGAGTAACAGTGATTAAATGTTAAGTGATGAAATATCAGTAAACCTTCAGGAAATCCCACCAATGGTAATCAATACTTTTTAATTCTTTTTACACACAACAAACACACATATTATTTAACAATACCTTCATTCTCTTACTTCAAAACTAGTTCAAGCATATATACAATACAGCAGTGTGTAGGCGGAGTAGCGCCTACTAAATTTACCCTATATACTTGTGTAACTTGGGTTGCTAGACCAGAAAAAGGGCATAAGGCCAAATGACAAGCAAAAGAAAAAAAAAGGCCAAAACAGTATAAATAATTGTTAAAAAAAAAAGGGCCAAATTACAATTTTTTATCCATTTATGCCAAATAGAAAAATAAGATAAATATAATATGAAAATAACCAAGTTGAAAATTTGGCAGTGATTAAAGAATAGAAAGTAACAGTGCCGTACTTAGCTACATAGGGGCCCCAACGCAGAATGCACTTTGCGGCCTCTAAACACTTACACCATTAGGAGTCTTTTCAACTGCAGCAGTGCAACAACTAATTACACAATGTGACATCTTTTTTTGAATGGTCACGTGCCCCCCTTCCCCTTCTCATTGTAATTAATCTCTAATCAGAAGACCCTTTATCTCTTCATTTGATAAGATAACCATTTCAGCACACAAAACATTATTAGGGGCAGTGGGGGGAGGTCTACTTATGGTATGGATTCATAATATGCCAGTTCAAATCCTAGTCTTAAATTTGGATTTGAACTCAAATGACATCTAGGTCAAAAATAATACTACCTATACAAGATATTATCTGCTTCATTCTCCTCTTCTTTATAAATATTCCATGCTTCAACCAAGTAATTAATATGCCCTAATCCATTTCTCCTACTCTCTTACTACTTCTCTCTCTCCCTCTCCCTGACTGAAGAGAATTTAGTACTTCTTTAGCCTCCAAACCAAAAACACATCTACTTCTAGTCAGCACAGGCACTGAACTCAGAGTACTCACACGAGTATGTAAAATTAAGAAAAATAAAATATTTCTTTTAAGGTTGATATTTGTATTCTCCTTATTATTCAAACAACACCCGAATATACAAATTTTACAGATTGATACCCCTGGAATTGATATGAATACCCACACTTCCTCCAGCCGTCGGTTAAATAGTGCATATTCTAAATATAGGTGTGTAAGTGTGTGTCTTCTCTTGCCTTACGTTGCCAGGGCCGATATATCGGCTCTTTAGGGTTTAAAGGGTTCAAATAAATAACTGGCAAAAAATATATGATATGATGATGTTTCTGAAAAAAAACAATGAGTAAGTCAAAATTAAACGACCGAAAAGGTTGATATGCCGTTAAACAAAAACATTACGAACAAAAACAAAAAAAAGTATTTGAATGCATTAGTGTCTCTTTTCCACTTACACAAAATCTTTGAATTGAAATTGTATTATTTAAAAAAAAAAAGCTTCATGTGGAAGAAAAAAAAAAAAAAAAAAAAAGAAACCTGTAACACACACACACACACACACACACACACACTCACATATAAATATTCACTGATATACAAACAAAATTTCTCAAAAAAAGGGATACTGGGGATATTTGAATTTATTTAAAATCTGATGTAAAGATACCTATAAAGAAACTGGGAAAAAAAAAGTAGACACGTGACATTTGTTTTTTTTATTTTTATTTAATCCTATTTGAATGAATTAAAGATTTTGAAGTGATGAAGGCAGCGTGAGTTATCTCCCTTGAGTCTTTAAATACAACTCACATCTTGTGTGATTTTTGTGTCTGTGATTTTGTGTGTTGTTGTGTGGGGTGCTGTGGGTTGTGCAAGTGGAAAAGAGACACACTGATGATGCATTCAAATATTTGTTTTTTTTTTGTATTATTTAACGGTAGATCAACCTTTTCAGTTGTTTGATTTTGACTATCAGTCATTGTTTTTTTTTTTTTTCAGGAACATATATATTTTTTTGCAAGTTATTCATTTTAACCAGGCTCTCTGGGATCGTAGTAGTACTGCTTGCCCCTGTTTTCTAATATGATACACCCCCATATTGGTGCTAGTGAGTGGTGCTCAAACCTTTATATTCTTTACCCGAGTAACCCTATATTTTTGTAGTTTTGTGTGCTTGTTTGACCCATTGTTAGTGAGTTATTTTTTAATTTTTTTTACTGAAATAAACTTTAAGGTCTTAATCATTAAAGAAATTTTGTTTGTATAAAAGTGAATATTGATATGTGAGTGTGTGTGTACTGTATGTGTTACAGGTTTTACCAAACTACACAACCAGTTGTGGCTCTTCAGACTTGAAATTTCATATTCTGTAATTTCAGGCTAATATATTTTTTTTCTTTTTCCTTGTCTCCACTTTTTTCTTCTTTCTTCACCTTCAATATTTTCTTTTTTATTTTCTCTCAATTTTTTCTTCTTTTTTTCTCTTTCGCACTTTTTTCTTCTACCTTCCCCTATTTCTTCCTTCTTCGCCTTTTCTTCACTCTACTCTTTCAATCCCTTTTTTTCCCTTTTCTCACTTCTATTGTTCTTCTTTCTCCATTTTTTGTCCTGTTCTTTTTATCAATATTTTTTCTTCCTTATTCACTTTTTCTTCTTTTTTCTTCTTCAATCCTTTTTTCTTCTTTTTCTTTCATTTTTCCTATTCTTCTTTCTTCAGCTTTTTCTTCTTTCTCCATTTTTCTTCTTTTTCTTTCAATGTTTTTTCTTTCTTTTTCAATACTTTTTCTTCTTTTTTCTCCTCTAATCCTTTTTTCTTCTTTTTCCTTCATTTTTTCATTCTTCTTTTCTCTTTTCTTCTTCTTTTCTCTTCATTTTTTCTTCTTTTCTCATTTTTTCTTCTTTTCTCTTCATTTTTTCTTCTTCTTCCTTTTCCTTCAATCGTTTTACTTTCCTTCTTCTCAATTTTTTTACTCCCTATTCTCATCCAATCCTTTCTTTATCTTTCTCTATCTTTCTCCTTCATTTTTTCTTCTTTTTCCTTCATTTTCTTCTTCTTCCTTCTTTTTTAATCCCTTTAAATTCCTTCTTCTCATTTTTTATTCCTTATTCTCCTCTAATCCTTACTTTATCTTTCTCCTTCGTTTTTTCCTTTATTTTTCCTTCAATCTGTCCTTCTTCTTCATATTGCTGTCATTCTATTCTCATGACTGTCCCAGAGCCACGGCCACGCACTCGTTTTCTTTTATTTATTTTTTTTTTTTTCATTTTTCTTCCCGCCAACTTCCGACTTCTTTAATAACATGTTTTATACTCAGGATACATTAATAGTTTGGACGCTCGTGTCTAGGATAACTTGATCAGAAGGCGGGAAAAATTTCATTCAATCTATTAATTATTAGATTCACTATCAACTCATCTGACAAAAAAATATGTACATACAAATAAAAAAAATAGCTCTTCATTTAACATATTTTTTCGCTCCTTCTTGTAACATTTGTTTCTTTCCCTCTCAGAATATACGTTTGTGTTTGGTTTTTACTTTCTTTAATGTCTTTTTCCCCCTTATATTCCTTTCATTCTTTTTTTCATTTTCTTTCTTCTCTTTTCTTTTTTCCATTTCCGTCTTTCTTATTTTCTTTCTTTCTTTCTTTCTTTCTTTCTGTTCTTTCATTCATTTCCTTTCTTTCTTTTTTCCCTTATTCATTTCTACATATCATTTTCTCTTCCTTTCTTTTCCTTCCTTTCTTTCTTTCTTTCTTTCCTTCTTTCTTTCTTTTTTCCCTTATTCATTTCTACATATCATTTCCTCTTCGTTTCTTTTTCTTTCTTTCTTTCTTTCCTTCTTTCTTTCTTTTTTTTCCTTATATATTTCTACTTTTCTTTTCCTCTTTCTTTTCTTTCTGCTCTTTCTTTCACCCTCTCTCAATATAAGTTTCCATTTTTGTTTCTGTTTTCTTTCTTTCTTCCTTTCTTTCATTTTCCTCTACATTTCTTTTCTTCTTCCTTTTTCCCTATGCCTTTCTTTCGCCCTTTTTTTTCCTTATCTTTTTTTTTTATTCTATTCACTTTTGTGACTTAACATTCACTTGTCTTTCTTCCTCATACTTTATTTTTAGCTTAGAGACCTTTCTTTATATTTTTTCTTTCATATTTTTCCCTCGTCCATGTCACAATTGGTTGGTTGGTTGATTTGTTCATCTAGTTGGTCGTTTTGTTGGTTGGCTGGCTCGATGGTTGGTGTCTTTATTCACTGGTCCATGGATTGGTTGGCAACTATTTTGCCTATTTTATGTCTAGCATTGTCATTTTTTATAAACATTTTTTTTTGTAAACAGGTCATAAATAGCATATATTTAACTATATCATACTTTTCCCAAGGGTTTTGAACCGGGATGCAAATGAAACGGAACAAGTGAGGTTTAAACTTGCCTATTACAATTCCAGGGTCATCACTCTTAACCAAAACGGCACGGGGGTTTGCTCCTTTGCTGTAAACCATAACTTTCACTTTAGCAACCTCGGGCAGATGGGGCTCGTTAACTCGGGAGAGCAGCTCATCTAGGTGAAGGGCAACACCGAATGTAAAATCCCCAGGTAAGAGCACGTAAAAATGGCCTTGTGCAAAACTTTGGGTTGGTGCCTACCAAGTAAAGCTTGGTTGATTTTGTAGGTCTTATTGGTAAGGGTATCACGTCTGATAAAAAAAATTCTTAAATATTCATTGTTTGTTGATCAAGCGCATACAAAAACAGTAAGAGACGAGACGGCTGTTAGTTTTTACTTTAAAAGAAATTCATTTGTGATTTTGACGAAGTTTATCTTTCTTTACGTGTGTGGTTGAAAGCTTTGGTTCTTTCTCGATAATTTTGAAAGTTAACATTGATCTTCAGCGATTCTCACTGAATTAAATCGGTCACGGTCAATTCTAATTCGTTTTTAGAGAGAAT